>JAASFT010000492.1:0-18684 GCA_023333885.1 Globisporangium parvum
CTTTACGAGCATCGCGGGCTGGGGCACGAAGGTCTTCACGACGCGGAGCTACTACTTCTGGATCCCGCTCGTCGCGCCGCTGCTCGGCGGTGTTGCCGGCGGCGGGCTCTACAAGCTGTTCGTCGAGCTGCACCACCCGTCACTGTCGTCGTCATCTTCGGCGATCGACGCTGGCACGATGGTCTAGATCGCGGACACTGCATGCGTCGAGCGCACATGTGCAGCCTTCCAGCCCTACAGCTCATGTGTGCTCTGCGATAGAGCAACAGATAGCGCGCTGCGTCTCTAGCATCAGGACCAGCCGAGCAGCTATCGAATGCCCACCTATTTATCATCGTCATCATTGCTATCTGTCATCATCTGAGCCTTCGTGTTGTTGGTCGATGTGTCGGCGCATGTGCGATGAAGTCGTCAAGACAGTGTTGCGGTTGCCAGCGTTGCGAGTGCGCATTGACAGCGCACGTGGCAGGACACTTTTGTAGTCCTTTGGTCGTCTGTCTGTTTGTCCACGCCTGTGCCCAGCGCTGTGGCTGAGCGCATTGGTGTCATCAGTACATGTCACCAGCGTCTCCCTATGACTGTTAGTAGTAGGAGCTACACTGAGATGCTACGCGTGCATCTTGGACTGCTTCGTCGCTGCGACCATGCGCACGACCGCAAGGTTCGTGAGCGCATTCACAACTGCTGCGAGGCGAAAGACGAGGAGCGAGAGCGTGGCGATCGCAAGCACTGCAGATGGCGTGTCTTCGTTCGTGCACATTGTGCGCCAGATCGTGAGGACGTACGCAAGTTGCGAGTGCCCGAGCGCAGCTTCGCCCCAGCACGCGAGGTACGTGACGCCAAAGAGCTTGAGCGCATCGAGCGCGCCGAGTTCGATCTCGCAGCCTGAGAACGCTGCAACGAAGACGAGCACGAGTGGTAAGCCAACTGCCTGTGCCGATCGATTGAGCGCTGCAAGTGGCGGGTAGATCGCGCCAAAGACCGCCGGTGGAACCTCCTTTGAGCGCATCACCGCTTTCGTTGCGACGGACAGCGGCAAGAACGAGCTCTGGAGGATCAAGGCATAGAGGATCGGCGTGGCGACGCGCAAGAGCCACGTGTACGGGTTGCGCTTCGTGAAGGCGTAGAACGCCAGTGGGATGATCACGCCGCAGTGCACGATCGCGAGGAGTACCGCCGAGAGGCAGTAGTAACGCGCCATCGACATCGTATGCCCCGCGTTCGGGTTGATGAGCACCGAGCCAATGAGCATCGCGACGGTCGCAAGGAAGACCGCTTGCTGGAGCCACTCGAGCATCGAGAAGAGCGACGAGTAGATATGCATCGCGAGGCGCAAGAGCGGGTTACTGCGGCTCTGGAGACCGCGGAAGCTCCGCGTCACCGCGACGCCGACGACACTGCCGATGATGAGCGCGCTCAGGAACTTGTCTTTTGCGAACGAGTCGACGAGGTTGGTGGGGAAGTACGTCCCAAAGAGCACGAAGAAGTAGCCTGTGATGTCGACAGTCGAGACCGCTTCATCGAGTCCGAGCGCGCCGTCGCGGTCAACGAGCCACGGGAACGTTGTGTTCGTCTGCACAGCGTCGCCGCGGCACGTGAGCGTCCCGTCGAGCTCTTGCTGGATGTACTTGTTGTTTGAGCACTTGAACGCGAACTTGGCGTGCGAGAGCGCGAGCCCGAGGTCGCCTTGCTGCTTCATGAGCGGCCGGATCAAGTACGCGATCGTGATCGCAGCGAGCGTGGACGCGACGCAGATCGCGCCAAAGACGCCGAGCGTCTTGAGCCAGAGCTTCGTGAGCGTGCTCTTCGTCGTGAGCGTTGAGACTGACACGACGACTTGGCAGAACGCCATTGGCAGCGTGATGCAGTTCACTGCGCGGATGTACAGCGTCCCGACCTCATTGAACCAGAACCCGATTTCGCTCGGCGGATCGAACGCAAGACCGACTGCACCGGCGCCAAACGATGCGAGGATGACTGCGAGGAGCCACCATGGCTTCATCGAGCGTGGGAGCTTCACTTCCGGCTCGAGCGTTGGCATCTCGTCGGGCCGTGTGCTCGGTGGGTCGCCAGGCGGCGTCCCAAGCATTTCGTACGGATCAGTTGGCGTCCCCACGTCCTGCGTCGTTGTGAAGTTCGTGCGGATGTACGGCTGGTAGTCGAGTGTCACGCGTCCGATGCGGTAGTTCTGCGACGAGGTCGAGCTCGCAGTGTCGAACGTGAGCATGCGGCGGCGATCCTGCGACGATACTTCGCTCACAGTTGTCTCGTCGTGGTGGCGAAAGTGCAGTGGGTTGCGCTGCTTTTGCTGCAGAACCAGTGCTTGGTGCGAGTAGCTGTACGCCTCGGCAGCCGACGTTGGCTCGGAGAGGATCGAGCCACCGATCGTGTCGCCACCGATCGAGAACTGTTGGTCCCACGAGTCTGCGACGTCGTCTGCGTCGTACAGATCCAAGTCGAGCTCGCTATGTGCGTCGTCGTTGTCGACGCCCTCGGTGCCACTACTATCAGCGGCATACAGCACGACGCGCGGTCGATCGTCTCCATTGCTGCTGTTGTCACTGGCGCGTGCAGTCTCAGCGCTGCTGCGACCTGTGCTGCTCACAGCGCTGCGGTCCATCCTGTCTGCTCTCTCTCTCTCACACACACACACAAGCGCGCGCTTACTGCCCGCACTTGCGCTGTAGCGAGCTTGTCGATGCGCGCGCACTGCGACGTCGTCTGCCAACAGAGCTGCTGCTCATGTGAAGCGGTGTCGGTTTTGACGCGCGCCTTTTCGTGTCCCGAGTCAATTTCTCGATAGTGATGAAATGAAGGGATCGTGCTATTGCAAAACTGGCCATTGCCAAGTGCTTGTCATCTGACAAGTGCATCAGCAGCAGCGATGGAGCTGCGGTACGAGATCGCAGAGGAGCAGCTCCGCGTGTTCGTCGCGGCGCTGCACTGCCTCGCGCACGTCGGGAAAGAGATCTCGCTCGAGTGCGAAGGCACGTCGGCGCTCACGTGCCGCGCACTCAACGATGCGCACTCTGCATCTGGCCAGATCGCGTTCGACCGCTCGTTCTTTGCCGACGTGCGGTTCCAGCACAGCACTACTAGCACCGCAGCGGCTGCGCTTGCGCGCTTTGTGCCGTTCGTCAAGTGCAAAGTGTACGCCAAGTCGTGCTGCAACATCTTTCGCACGCTCAAGCACGTGCGCAGCGTGCAGCTCGTGTTCCGTCTCGATGAGCAGTCCGCGCTCGCAGAGCTCGAGCAGCTCGAGAGCGGCAGCAGTCGCGCTGGCAATGGCGACCATGGCGACGATGACGCAGATGAGCTCGACATTGACTGCGCGGAGCTCGTGTGGCGCTTGCGCTGCGACTTTGATGTCACAAAGACGCACCGAATGAAAGTGCACACGTGCCAAGTCATGCGCGCCGTGTTTGATCGCGAGCGCTGTGCGAACCGCCTCGTGACGCGGCAGCACCACTTGGCGTCGTTGCTTGGACACATCCACCAAAGCACCGAGGTATGCGTGACGTGCTCACCGACGCACGTCAAGTTTGAGAGCTACGCAGCGAGTGGCGCCGAGAGTACGTCGGAGTGTCTATGGGTGTCGACGGATGTCCCTGCGTGGCTGTGGATGTCAATGGGTGTTCCGTACTCACACACACACGCGCATGTGTGTGTGCGTGGCGCCTGCAGGTAAAGCGCAGCTCCACACTGAGACAGCAGTCGAGAGCGTCGAGTTCAGTGCGTACACGCTCGTACCGAGTTCCCAGACGCTCGAGGCGTCAGTGCAGCTCATCTTTACGCTCAAGGAAGTGCGCGTACGTCGCTCAGTGCCTCGGCTGGACTTGCGGCTGTGAACTGGAGCGACCGGTGCGCATCGATGCACTGACGAGGAGAGACTGCTGCGAGTGCATCTGTAGGCGCTGCTGGCGTTCTGCAAGACGAGCGACATCCTCGAAGTCTCGTTCCACTTTAGCGACGGCGGGAGGTGCGAACGGCGCTGCGCCTGAGCGCGTCCTTGATACGTGGGCTCGCTTCCGAGAGTCTGACCTGGTCTGCTCCAGTCCCGTGCTCTTTGCAGCTGAAGCAACGGCGATCGCCAAGTTCTCGATCGAGATCACGCTCTCGACCGTCACGACGTTCCTTCCAGCGCTCTCACAGACGCGCAGGTGCGCTTGCGGCTGCTCCCAATGTCTCAGTCGCATGGGTCTCGTGTCGCTGACGCTGTTCTCTTGGGCTGTCGATACTCACAGCGAGACGGAGCTGCCGCTCTTCCACCAAGCGCTCGCAGAAGGGTACGTCGTCGCGCGCTCTCTCACGTCTCTCTCTCTCTCTCGACGTGCGAGTCACTGCGACTCGGAGCCTTCGACTAACGCGTCGTTGCTTGTGGGTCGTGGGGCGACGCGACTAGTGACGACGCACAAGCGAGCGACGCATCGCAAGTGACGAGTGCGCGGTACCTCACGCACAGCAAGCGGCCGCGGGTCGACTGATCGCTCTCAGCACTAGAGTCTCCCAGCCATTTGGTCGCTCGTAGACACGCTCTTGCGCACGCTGGTTCCTTAGCATAGCCACTCGTCTTGCGTCGCGTAGTTCGTCTCTCGAGTCGCGCTCTCTGTTTCTCTGGCTGTGACTAGTGACTAGTCGCGTGTGTCCCCACGCACACGCTTTGCAGCAACACACTCGGAGAGCCAACGAGCACCACGATCACGACACGAAGAACGGCACTCACGCCTCCGACGCAAGCAGCGCGTCCTCTCCTTCTTCTTCTTCTTCAGCCATGTCGTCGTCGTCGTCGCCGTCGTCTGGCTCCGACCGCGACAGCGACGGTGCCTCGCACTCGTCGTCGCAATCATCTGCTGGCGACCGCCAACAGCGCCGCCAAGCTGCTCGCCAGCAGCGCCGCGCACAACCTCCTCGCCCGAGTCGCCAGAGCGCATCAAAGCCCTCGAGTTCGTCGCTCTGGCGCACGCGCGAGAAGCAATTCGAAGCGTTCCGAGCATCGACGATCGTTCTGCCAGTGCCGCCGGCCGTCGTGCGTGTCGACAAGGCGCGCGGGTACTCGCTCCAGATCATGTCGGCGCTCAACTGGGTCCTTCCGGATGCGGTCGTGCGCAGTAGTCGCCATCCTTTGAGGCAACACAGCGACAGCGAGAGCGGCGGTGAAAGCGGCAGCGAAGGTAGTGACGGCAGTCGCGAGCTCCTTGTGACGCTCGGCGTCCACGTAAGTCTCTTCCACGCCGCCACGAAGCGCTTCTTTGGCAACACGTGGGTCAGTCCCGAGCTCGCACTCGACCCGTTCATGATCCAGCAAGTGCGCCACAGCAGCGACCAGACGCTCCAGTACGTCGTCGAGCACGTCGTCCTGAACTTTCGCGCCTACTTCCTCTCGGACGTCGTCGACGCCACGTGCGTCGGCGTCGTTGAGCTCGTTGCGTACGAGAAAGACCCAGACTCGAAGGCGACGATCAGCGTCGTTGGCTGTGGCTGGACGCTCTTGCCGCTCTTTGCCGCGCCAACAAGTGGCGCGAACACCTCCTCAAAGGCTATGAAGACGACCGCGCCGGCGTTCACGATCGGTGCGAGTAGCGGCGAGTCAGTGAATGTCTTCTGCGGCAGCCCGCGTGTGCTCTGGGAGCTTCCGTCGACGCAGTGGCACGCGCAGCCCAAGCACGACGCCAGCAAGCTCTACTACCAGCTCGTACAGTACGACCCGCTGCTGTCGATCGCCATGGTCCTGCGCAAGCACGAGCTCGTCGGTGCGCTTGACCCGATCCCAGGACTCAAACACGCAAACCTCGCCAACATTGACGTCGGGACGAACCCAAAGGTCCTGCTCTTGCGCGACGACGGCGACACGAGCTACGCCGACGCGCTCGCGACGTTTGTCAAGCTCGCGTCGCTCGTCCCAAAGAGCATCAGTCTCGCTGAGAGCTTCACGCTCCGCGTCAGTGCCACAGCAGTCGCTGTCCACCTGCGCGACGAAGTCGAAGCGAACCTCGTCGCGCGGCTCCAGATCAGTCGCGCGCAGCTCCACGCTGGCGCTGCGAGCATCCGCGGCGAAGTCTCGGCGCGCGCGCTCAAGCTCGCGCTACACAACGGCCGGTGCTACCGCACGCGCATTCACACGACTGCGCTCAAAGCCGAGCAGCCAGGGAGCGACCACTTGCGCTGCGTCACGCGCGAGACAAAGCTCCCAGGCTTTGTGCTCCATGCGCACATGGCGACCGTCGTGCAGCTCCAGTTCACGGTCCACTTTCGCATCACGTGGCCGCCCAAAGTGAAGCAGCAAGCGATCGATGCAAAGAAGCCGTTGCCGCCAGAAGAGGACGTCGTGCTCGTGACGATCGGGACGCGCACGCTCGTCCCAAGCGACGGCAAGAAGCTCTATCTGTACGACAAGCAGCACGCTGCGACCGCTGCTGCGAGCGAGCCGCTTGTGCTAGCAGATGCATTCCAGGACGCCAACACTCGCGGTGGACAGCAGCGTGTGCTTGAGCAACAGCGCCGCGTCCTCCACGTCGAGTTGCTCTCTGGTGCACCGTGTCGACCGTACTCGGGCCATGCGCTGTACACGCCGCCGCAGCACCACGGACGAAAGGCACTCGAGAAGCAAGGACTTGCACTGCACGACTCGATCGCGTTTGTCGACTTGCAGCTCGCAGTCGACGGCAACGGAACTGCGCCACTCGCGACGTCGCCAGTTCATGGTGCAAAGGCACCGATGTCGCCAGCCAAGTCGCCACAGCGACGAACAAACCAGAGCGACAGCGACTCAGGTGACAGTGGCGACGGCACTACGCATGCTGCGACGCACTGGGCTGCCAAGATGCTCGGGAAAGCTGGCAAGAACGCAGTGCTAGCGCAGACGCTCAACGCACTCGCAACGTCAGAGGCTCGACCGTCGAGTCCAGTCAAGCACACCATACCGTCGAACCAGGATCCAGCACCTCCAGGGTCACCTGCAAAGCCGCCATCATCGCCTCGCCGAACTGATCCAGTGCCGCTCCTTGCGCCGCATACGCAGACATCGGAGCTCAGCCGCGCGTCCAAGACGCTGCTAACACGCCACGGCTTTCTCGACGCCCACGACACGAGCGCAACGAGCCATGAGCATGCAAGCAGCTCGCCGTCAAAGGCGCAGCACCGTCGTCTTGACTTACGAGCGGTACCGAAGACACTGGACGCTGAGCTCCGCGATGTCTACCGTGCACACGAAGTGCGCTTCCACTTCGCCGCGTACCGCGCGCTCTCTAACGCCACTGCGTCGCCTCCAGCACTGCGCGTGCCAGCGCGCGTGTACTTTACGTTCCAGTTCTACACGTTCGCACCGACGCGGACCGAGACCCTGCGGCTGAGCAAACCGTTTGCCAGTGGCAGCAGCGACAGCGCGACGCACTTGCTCATGCGCGAGAGCCCTGCGAGCAAGCCGTCGCTTGCGATCCAGTTCGACGTCGACACGACTGCAGCGCAGGACCCGCTCGCGCCGCGGCACTTTGCCGAGTACCTCATGTACCAGCGTCTGTACGTCGACGTCTGGGATGCCGACAGTCTCTTCCAGCTCGGGACGTGTGCGATCCCACTCCACGAGCTCTTGCGCCAAGGCAGCGGGATCAAGAAGTTTCAAGCCGAAGTCGACGTCGTCGAGCCGATCGATAGCACGCCGTGGGACAGCGGCGGCGACGGTAGCGACAGCAGTGCGCCGTGCATTGACGTCGTGTCGCCTCGTGGACGAGCTGTTGTCGCAAAAGTCCAGTTCCTCATGAGCAACTACGGCTTGAAAGGCCGGCACGTGCTGCCAGCAACAGCGACGGCAGTCAGGACGCCAGCACCACAGTCGCTCTTGAGTCGATCTGGCGGAGCACCGACAGCACCAACACCTGCACGTGTGAAGCACCGAGTCCGCGCGCGACCGCTCGTGGACTCGAACGCCGAGCTCTATCGCTTGCTCTCTCAAGAAGGCTTCTACGGTGACAGCAGCAGCAGCGCGCGCCATCGTGGCCACGAGCAGACACGCAGTAGCAGCAGTAGCAAGCAGCGCATGCGTGGTTTGAGCGACGCAACGTCGCTCTCGCCAGCGGAGGTGGCGATCCTGTGCGACCTCTTTGGCGCAACGCGTCGGGTTCCAAACACTGCGGTGGCGACGGCGCAGCTGGCGCGATCAGCGCGGATCAAGTGCGACTTGAACGGCAAGACCGGACTGCTCGCACTGCTGGCAGTGACGCCAGCTCAGCCGCAGCAGCAGTCGCGTGCGTCGTCAGGTACAGCAGCGCCAACGCCAACGCCAGGTCCGTTGGATCCAAACCAAGCAGCAGCAGCAGCAGCGACTCCAGTGACGGCACCGCCAGTCAGCACCGAGCAGCCGCAGTGCTCGCCACCGAACGCTCTCCACGTCGATCGCCTCGCGCGCGTGCTCGCGCTCGTGCAAGCGAACCAAGTCGGGCTCGACCGTGCGTTTGCGCTCTTTGATGTCAATGGCGACGGCTTCCTCACGCACAGCGAGTTCCTCCACGCGCTGCGGTCCATGGGGACTGTCTTCGCTGACGTCTCGGACGCAGACATCCTCGCAATCGCGGTCGCAATGGACACGAACCAGGACGGGCAAGTCAACTACAAAGAGTTTACGACATTCTTGACCGCCCAGACGACCAAGATGGCTCAACAGCCACGCGCAAAGACTGCGATGCAGTGGCGCAACGATGTCCAGCGCATCCTCCGACGCGCACTCGACAAAGGCATCGCTGTGCACAAGATCTTCCGCGAGTTCGACGCGTCCGGCGACGGCACCTTGTCGTACGACGAGTTTGCGCAGGCGCTCCAGAAGCTCGGCGTTCCGCCGGAGCTCGCAACGGCGCACTACAAGCAGCTCTTGCAGTCGTTCGATACAAACAACGACGGCCACGTGTCGTTCACGGAGTTCCTCACATCGCTTGGTATCGCACTCGACGACGCGACGCAAGCGGCGATTGTCCAGGACACGGTCGAGGACATTGAGACAATCGTGCGCGAGACGCTTCGGCGCGTCGCAGCACAGGGTGTGGAGCTCGCGCAGGTCTTTGCGCACTTTGACGCGGACAAAAGCGGGAAGCTCTCGATCGCCGAGTTCACGCAAGCGCTGGCGCAGTTGCTTGAGCCAGCGAGCGCGAGTGCTACAAGTGCAAACCCAGTGCGCGCGCTCGAGCAGACTGCGATTTCGACATTTGTGACAAAAATGAACGCAAACGGCGACAGTGAGATCGACTACCGCGAGTTCCTCACGCTCTGTGGCATCTCGGGACGTGCGCTCGAGCAGCAGGCGGAGCTCTACAGCGCAAGCGACCGCGTGCTTGCAGAGAAGAAGCTCATCAAGCTCCTCGTGCGCGCACTGCAGAGCGGGTTGTCGATTGAACACATCTTCGACCATTTCGACACGAACGCCGACGGAAAGATCACGATCACCGAGTTCCAACGCGCACTTGACAAGCTCTTTGGCAGTGGCAACAGCGGGCTCGGCACGAGCGACGAGACGGCCAAGATGATTGCCGCCAAGTTTGATGCTGACGGCGACCGCGAAGTTTCGCTCCACGAGTTCCAGAGCTTTGGCCGCGAGATCGCGCGCCATCAGCACACGCTCGTGAGTCTCTTGCAGTCGCACGCGAGCAAGCTCACCGACGTTGCAGCACTTACGCCAGCACTTGCGCTCGGCAAGTGGCAGCAACTGTGTACAAAAGAGCTGAAGCTCGCGCGGCAGGACATGGATGCGCTCAAACCACTACTTGCGTACTTTGACCTTGTCGATGCGACAAAGAAGGTTGACGTTGCTCAGCTCTGTGGACTGCTGAAGCTGGCAGCAGCGCCAGCGCCTGGTGCATCAGCACCAACGCCAGCAGCGCCAAAAGACGATCCAATGACGCGGCTGCGAGCGCTGCTGCAAAAGGCAAGCGCCATGGGTCTCGATGCTGCCGCGCTCTTTGGCGAGTTTGACGCAGACGGCGACGGCGAAGTGTCAATGGTCGAGTTCAAGAGTCTCTTGGACAAGCTCGGGTGCTTTGCAGACGTCTCTGACGCCGAGCAAGGGGCGATGCTCGCACTCGCGGACAAAGACGGCAGTGGGAAACTGTCCATGGTCGAGTTCACGCTGTTGCTTGGCGAGAGCAGTGACTCGCGAGCGAGTTTGTCGAAAACAGATGGAGCGTCGAAATCGTCCAAAGCACCCGAGAAAGCACAAGACGTGTCGAAAACGGCAGCACCGTCCGATCCACTGCTCAAGCGGTTCACCTCGCTCCTCCAAGATGCCGTGAAGCAAGGCGTGGACGTGCTCACGTGCTTTGCGCACTTTGACAAAGACAGTGGCGGACAGATCAGCAAGCGCGAGTTCGTCGATGGGATGCAGCAGCTCGGACTCGGTCCGGACACGAACGACGAGGCAACGCTGAGTGCGATCTTCAGGTCGCTCGACCGCGACGGCAGCGGCGAGATCTCCACGGCCGAGTTCAAACAGCTCTTTGCAGCACCAAGCGGCGGTCCTGAGCGCCAGGAGCAGCAGTCGCCACGAGAGCCCGCTCGAACGCCAGACCCAGCGCCTTCTGACTCAACACCAGCAGCACCAACTGACGCAGTCGCAAGCTCACACGCTAGCTCAGTGGAGCCATCGGCAAAGGACCGACTGCGAGCGCTGCTGCAGCTCGCAGAGCAGCATGGGCACGACGCGAGCGTCTGCTTCAGCCACTTTGACGCAGACAGCGACGGCAAGATCACGCGCGCAGAGTTTGCTCAGGGCATAAAGGCACTGCCAGGCTTTGAAAGCGTCTTGGACGACGAGCTGCTCGCGCTCGTCGCTGCTCTTGACGGCGATGCGAGCGGCAGTGTGAGTCTCGACGAGTTCCAGACGTTCATGCGCGCGGCGAGCAGCAGTAGTAGTGTCAGTGCAGTGGCGTCAGAGGTGGCAACGCAGTCGCAAGAGCTCCAAGGCGCTGTGGCTGCGACACCAGCGGACGCAAAGGAGGCAGTAGATGCTAGCGCTGAGCCAACACAGGGCTCGAAGGACGCTCCTGTTGCTGCTACAGCTGCAGACGCGCCGTCGCCTGCTAAGCCAAGCGTCAGTCCTAGTGAAGATGCAAGCGAGAGCAAGGCTGCTAGAGCTGAAGCCACTGAGCCAGTCAAACCATCGGAAGAGAGCCCTGAGCAGCCAACAGCAGCAGCAGAGCCACTATCAGGGACAGACCCAGCGCAAAAGCCACGAACGCTTGGTGCCAAGAAGCCTGGTGCACCGACGCGGTCAACGTCGTTTGCAGCGCCGAAAGGCAAACCGCCGTCGCCGTTCGCTGCGCGGCGTGCGAAGACCGACTCTGCGATTGTCGCAGCAGCAGCAGCAGAGGGCGACCAAGCCTCGCCAGACGCAGCACCAACTGCTACAGAAGGCACTAGTAGCGACAAAGCTACTGCAGCAGCAGCGCGACCTGACAAAGCGCTGCTCCAGCGCACGCCGTCGTCGTCGTTTGCCGCTGCGCGTGCTGCGAAAGCCGCAGCAGTCAAAGTAGCGAAGGCTGCTGTCGCTTCGCCCTCGTCCGCTCTAGCCACTGAACCAGTGTCGAGTGCTGTCGCGAGTGGTCTCGACAAGCTCCGGACGCTGCTCGTGCGCGCACAGGAGCAAGGCGTGGCGCTCCAGGACTCGTTCGAGCACTTTGACAGTGAGAAGTCGGGCCGTCTGACGCACGACGCGTTCGCACTCGGGCTCAAGGCGCTCGGTCCGGACTTTGCGCAGCTGAGCGAGAGCGACGTCGCGAAGATGGCGACGGCGCTTGACCGAACGCGCGCAGGACACATTGGACTCGACGACTTTGCGCACCTCGTGAAAGCGCCGTCGCCAGCCGACGCTGCTGCTGCTGTGGCGTCTGAGCCAAGTGCGTCATCTGGAGGAGAACTGGCAAAGCCAAGTGAACCAACGGGTGTCGCTAGTCCTGAAGCGACTGTAAAGCGCGCGCCAGTGTCTGCACGGGCGTCTGTTAGCGATCGCCCAGCTGCAGTGGCGCAGGCACCAGTGCGGCGAACGTCGTCCCTTCGACCAACAGCCAAGAGCAGCAGTGGCAGTGCAGCTGCTAGTGCTAGTGCTGCAGCAGACGCCACAGCCAATGTGACTGCAAGCACAGCACACGCACCAGTCACTCGCACAGCGCCATTTCAAGCAGGTGTCAGGAAGCCACTAGCATCGTCGGCCAAGAGCGGCGACAGCGCTGCAGCACCAGTGACACCATCAGTTGCGCCATCAGCCACAACAGCTGCAGCAGCGCCTCTGGCAGGCTCGGCGACTCCATTGTCGTCGGCGCCAGCGACGTCTGAGCCAGTCGACCTTGTCGCGAACTGTGCGTACACGTTCCACTCTGACCCGCACATCCGCGCCGTGGAGCTCAAGCTCCGCCGCGCTGCTGTCGACGCGTACACGCGCGGCGTCCTTCCGCACCGCGTCGTCGCCAAGTTCCTCAGCCACGACGACACCGACGATCGTCAGCGCAAGCGCACGCGCGACGAACTCTTACGAGCTGAGTTCCTCCAAGTGCTCATGGAACTCGGCTTTAGCTTACTGTCGGACCCAGACGATGCTAGCATCGACAGCCTCGGCTCTGGTACTCTGAGTGGCGATAGCACTGGCGCAGGCGCTCGCGTCGGTCCTGCAACGACACGCTTGAACGACCACCTGTACGCGCGCCAGCTCGAGCGCCTCGCGCGCTACAAGCACCACGTCCGGGACACCTCAAAGGCCCAGAAGCAGCTCGTGCGCGCCGTGACGAAGACAAGGCAGACACAGCAGCGCGCTGCCGCAGAGGCCTCGCTCCAGCGCTTTGCAGACGAGAAGTCCCAGCTCTTGCGCGTCCTGTCGTACTACCGCGACGGCCAGAAGAAAGCGCTCGTGTACGGACTCATTCGCGACCACGTGACAACGACGATCGCTCTCGCGCCGCACGTCGCCGCGCTGCTGTTCCTCGAACTGCCGTTTGCGAATCCGTACGGACACTACGAGCGCTTTCGCATCGAGGTTGCTGTGCCGACGTCTGCGTCCCAGAGCCTAGCGACTG
Source organism: Globisporangium parvum (assembly GCA_023333885.1). Taxonomy (NCBI): domain Eukaryota; phylum Oomycota; class Peronosporomycetes; order Pythiales; family Pythiaceae; genus Globisporangium; species Globisporangium parvum. Next base: position 13,044 of record JAASFT010000492.1, read on the forward strand.
ACGCTGGACCTGCAGTTGGCGAGCTCCTGGACATGGCGATCGTCAAGAGCGACGTCGAGTGGACGTACTATCGCCAGCACCTCCCGCTCGCCTACGGCGGCGATGGCGAGGACACCAAGAGCCGTCGAAGCGATCCTCACGAGCAGAAGATGTCAACTGGTGTCGAGCACGAGATGATTGACGATGCGAACGAAGTCGTGATGGACGCGAGCGACCGCATCGCGATTCCACTGCGGCTGCGGTGGCTCGACACGCGGCGCATTGCGCCGAGCTCTAGTGCAACAGCAGCAGTAGCAGCGCCTCCAGTCCGCGCATCCGTCGTGATCCGGAGCTGTACGCATGGCCACACTGTCGCGCTCTTTAAGCTCGAGCTCTCGCCGCAGCCGCTCGTGCCACCGCGTCTTGCGGTTCTCGCATCCAGGGAACTCGATCTGGCGCGTTCGACTGCGCTGTCCGCGCGGCAAGTACGTTGTCTGTCTCGACCCGCGCGTCGCAGTCGACACGAGTCAAAGCAGTGGTGCTACTGCAGACAACAGTGTCGGGCTCAAGTGCCGCGTCGGCGCGTACCCAGCGCTCGAAGAGTTCTACGTCGTGCTCTACGACGACGAGTACCTTGCGCGCATCTACGAGGTCTGGCACGTCCGCATCCAAGCCAAGCTCCGACTCGACGTCCACGCTGTCTTAGGGCAGCGCGTGACGAGCGAGCTCGTGATCCGCGGCGACACGCTGCAGCAACAGCGCCGACACCGGCACGTCCAGTGCTTCACGCCGTTTGGGACGCTGCCGCTCGTCGCGTTCCGACCAGCGCAGGTCTTCCAGCTCGTCCCCAACGCGTTCAACCGCATTGAGGTCGCGTTCTGCGCGACTGAAGCGCCGACGCGCAGCGGCAGTGGCAGCAGTGAGCGCGTCCTGGTGCACCTCGTTGACGTCGAGACGCACGAGCTCGTCGGTGCCTGGGTCGTCTACGTCGCACTTAGTCTCCCGCGCATCACCAAGACGTACGACCTCACGCTCCCACTCGCGCAGCCAGCGCAGAAGAAGATCGCGTATGCGAACCCGTGGGACGAACCGCAGACAATCGTCTTGCGCTCGAGTGCGCCAGCGCAGCTCACACCGCGGGACGCAGTGCTCGAGGTCCCGAGCAACGGCACTGTGTTCTTGCGCCTGAACTTTCCGGCGACGACAGCAGCACGCGCACGGCGAGACGATGTCTATCTGTTCATCAACGACCGCAAGACCGAGCAGAACGAAGAGTGCCTGCTCTTCCGTCTCACGTACGCCTGAGCCGCACTGAGGCAACACGATGGCCACATCAAGGGCTTGCTATACATGCTGCGTCCATTGAGTTAGCAGCTGGAGAGACGGTGGCGACGCGAGACTGCGCGACATCGCCCTTCTCTCCCTTCTCTCTCTCTCTCTCTCTCTTCCTCTCTCTCGCTCCACAGAGCGAGACTGACAGACACTGAAGACCTACATCCTATCATCCATCGTCTAGGTGTTGATGAGCTTCTCCGCCATCGACAGCTGTGCTTGCGTGAGGCCTGCGAGGTACGAGACCATCAAGAGGTCCTGGAGACCGCTCGAGAAGATCTGGTCAAACTGGTCCGGACGGATCGCTGGGATCGACGCCAACGCGTCGGCGATCTCCCGCCCGATCTTCGCGTCCGCTGGGACTTTGTTCGCCACAACGTCGCCGACGTACGCACTCGCGTGGTCGAGGCACTGGTACAGACGCGCGATCGAGTCTTCGAGCGCCGCGAGCTCGGTCGGGAGCGCCGCGTCCGTGGCGTCCTCAGTCTTGGGCGTCATCGCGCTCACTAGCGGTGTCGCATCATTCAAGCGAGTCGGGACGTCAGGAGCTGCTTGCTACACTCGACTGCTACGACAGACAAGCAAGAGATAGCATGGCGGACGTACAGGCAATGGCTTCCGGCTCCGAGACCTTCTGCGTGACCTGGATCTGCTTGAACTGGTTCACGAGCGCCGACTCGGCGGCTTCAAGCGGCGTGCTCACGAACGCCGAGACCTGGAGCTGGTCCGTGCTCAAGCTCGTGTCGACGACGAGGTGCACTGGCATCTCGGCGACCGAGCCGTAGAACTCGTGGATGAGGCACGAGTGCTCGTCAACGAGCGACGTCTTGACCGACATGCCCTTGGCAGTCGTCGCGTACCAGCCAACGACGATCTCGTTCTCGTTCACGCGCTGGTGGAGCTCGTACATCTGCGTGTGGAAGTCCTTGCCGACTGCGACTTCGTCGCCGTTCTCGAGGTGCGGCACCGCGAACGAGTTCGTGATCTCCGCCACGCCGTTCTCGACGCGACCGAGGAGCGTGCCGATCACGCGGTCCTGCTCCTCCGAGCGGCGCAGCGCGCGGTCGAGGATCTGGAAAATCACGACCGGGTGCACCTTCACCTCGATCACGGCCTCCGTGGCCAGCACAAGCTCCTTCACCGCCATCGTGTCTGTCTGTCTGTCTGTCTGTCTGTCTGTCTGTCTGTCTGGAGGTGCTGCTGCTCCTGCACGTCGCTCGCTCGATCGATCCCTCGGTCGTTCGCCTTTCAATGACGCGGATGTTGCTTGCCCCCTTTCGACTCGAATTGGATGGAGCTCCTGGATGCGCATGTAATCGAGAGATGCGACTTTATTCGCAAACCAAGCGTATTTATACGAGAAGTAATGGAAGATAAATGATAATGAGGTGATAGTACAGCGGTTCGCTTGGAAAAATGCGCATTCTTTTGGAAAAATACGCACGCGCTTAGATCCCTTTCTCGCGGGTACATCCCAAAACCGCTTTGATGAGCACAATCATCATCGAGATGCTCCAAGCGAACGCCCGCATCGTCGTCGCTGCGGCTGCGCGCCGCGCGCTCCAGCAGCACGTGCGCTGCGTGAGTGCCGTGAGTGCGACGACTGGCGCGCAGTATGCGCCGAGTGTAACGCAGCAGCAAGTGTGGCAGCACAAGTCGCACCAGTCGCAGCAGTCGGTGCTCCCAATCGCTGCTGCATTCGCTGCTGCGACTGCCACCATCGCGACCGTCGCAGTTGTGACGGACGCCCACTGCGACGACGCGAGCGCGACCGAGCGCAGCGGCTACAGCGTGAACCCGATCCAGAACGTCACGGCGCTGCTGCGCTTGTACGAAGAGATTGACAAGAACATGGACGTGTTCACGAACCGCATGCTCACAGACTTGAAAGAGCGCGTGGACAAAGAGAAAGCTGAGAACAACGGGAACCTCAAGCTCTCGCCCGAGCAGCTCGCGCTGCACATGAGCATCGAGTTCGAGTCGACGCTCGAGAAAGTCCAGGACGCTGTGTTCCGGAACAACTACGTCACGAAGGCGCAAGTGACTGAAGCGATGCAGCGCCTCATTGCGGGCGAGCTCCCGGGCGGCGACGCCGATGGCAAGATCACGCCGGCTGAAGCCGAGACGATCAGCAGCTACGTCAGTCGTCTCGGTCGCATGCGCTGGAAAGTCACGGGCTCGCGCCAGCCGCTCATTCCGACGCAGCACAAAGCGGTACGGACGTTGGGTCGACAGTGGTGCTGTGCTGCCCACGGACCATCAGCATCGTCGAGGACGTGACGTTGGACGCGATCGCCTCACTGTTCTACTCTTGCTGCTGTGGTCGCCTGTAGCTCGTGAAAGACGAGAAGCCGAGCATCGAGCTCGCCGTCGTGCTCGAAGTCATGGAAGAGCTCATCCCGACGCTCACGCGCGAGCTGGAAGCGATCGCAAAGGCGCTCGATGCCACGGACACGCCAGCTGCGGAGCGCCGCGCGCTCATCTCGAAGCAGTACGTCCAGCGCTCGGGCGAGCTCACGGCTGCGCTGTGCGAAAAGCACAGCGTCGACGTCCGCGCGTTCCAGCAAGCGCTGATCTACTACCACGACGACGCAGCGTTTGAGCAAGTGCTTGCGCGCCTCTCCGCTGAGCAGCAAGACACGTACGTACGCATGCATGCGGACATAGTTGTACAGACCCGCAACAACTTGCGGGCGGTACTATATTACAACCGGCGATGGGTGCAAGTGGACGCGTGACAACACCTCACAGAGAGGCTGCTGGTGTTGTCGCGCGTCCGAGCGCCTGCCGCTGTGTGTCTCTTTGTCTCTGTCTGTCTGTCTGGTACTGCTTACTACGTGGCTATCCTACTCACTCGATGCTTGGTGTCTTCTGTGTCTCTTTGTTGGCTGTGTCTTGTTGATAGCTTTGCTGCGATTGGGCTCTAAGTCCGCACCCGCGCATGTGTGCGCACGTGTGTGAACCCACTGGCCACTCAATAGACGCGCATTGGCCCAACGCATTGCGTCGCTTGACTGGTCCTTGGCTCTCGCTTCCGTCGGACAGGAGCAGGCAGACGGCGGCTGTGTCGATTGCTTAGAAGCGACGGCGCGCCGAGAGGTGGTGCGCTTCCTTTTGCGCCGCGAGCACGCGGCTGAAGACAAACGCCGCGGCGCTGCGTCTCGGCGCTGCGAGCGCAGCGACTCGGCACGACGCTCCTGGTCCCGTTGCGACAGAGGCTCCTCCTCCTCCGCCTCCGCTGCGGAAGCGCGCAAGCGGGCGACGGAGCTGCGCGATTGCTGCCATCTGCGTGCGGCGCGCCATGAGGAAGTCCCAGAGCTTGCAGACCTTGCAGTCAGCGACTGCCGTGCTGCTGTTGGCGTCGCTGCTCGATGGCTGCTGCGCACGCGGGCACTGATGGTTCTCGTACGTTTGCATGAGGCGGCGCGTCGAGTGGCAGAGCGAGCTGCCGCACGCGTCGCCAGCGCGGCAGTGCTGCACGTGCGCCATGCCGCGCTCGAGCGACACGAGCTTTGCTTCCCACTGCTTGCGCGCAGCGAACGATGCGCTCGGCAATGGCGTCGTATCGCCTGTCGTCGCCGTCGGTGCAGTCACCGGTGCATGAATGCGGCGAGGGTCGTGGTGCTGCTGTGGTTGATTGTCGTGATGGTAGAGCTGCTGTTGGCGTGACGGTTGCGATTCATACGGGGCGTTGGTGGCGGTGTTGGTGGGGATGATAGGAGTCGAGGTCGTCGCTGGCATGGGGGCTTCTCAAATTCAAGAATGAGCGCTCGGGAGGACGACAGGCAGCGCTGAATGCTTCCAGTCGCGCAATCGCCGATCGAGTGAGTGCGGTGTGCGTCCTGTGCCTCTCGACCTCGGGTCTCCAGCTGATCTTGCTGCTGCTGCTGCTGGGTGGGGTTCTCGAACCCGAGAACCCAAGAAGACACCCGACGTCCTTCCGACGTCTCCAAACAGCAAGAATATTCCGAGAAGGATAGATGTGAGCGTGACAATTTCGTACTTGAAAGGAGGCAAACAGTGATGCATGCAGAGAGAGAGGCACGCGAGAACCAAAGTCACCAGATCCACGTGTTTCAATGCGCAGGAAATGCAGCTGCAGGTCCGAGAGATCCACACACAGACGAGCGACGAATGCAGCGTCACGCATAGCTAACAGTTTTGCGTCTGCAAAGTACGAGCTGTCTCCGACCTCACGTTACGACACCCAGCGTCGGTATCTGCCTGCTCGTGTGTCTTGTACGCTTGTGCTCACTTCGCGACCGTAACGACACGACCGCTATCTCGAGGCAATGCAAATGGACCCGGAATGCGCAAACCAGATGCTCGA
>JAASFT010000493.1:0-18669 GCA_023333885.1 Globisporangium parvum
AGACTGTCTCTTTGACCTGACGGTCCTGCTTCACCACGAGCCACTGCACGCATCGAGTTGGCCGATCGTCCAGCAGACGCCACTTCAAGTGTCGCGCAGAGAGAGAGAGTCAGCACAGAGTCGGTGCATTTGCAGCCGCTGACATGGCTTCACTTTGGCGACGCGCCTGTGTCTCTTCGTGTGTGCGTGTGCGCGTGTGTCGGTGTCCACATGGGTCCGCTGTACGCGCACGCACACACTCGCGAGGAAGTACGTGCAAGCGCACGAGTGGATCGCACTCGCGCTAAGATCGCTCTGGCACCGGCACCGGCACTGACACAGGCGCTGGCACTGGTACTGACAACAGCTTTCGTGCGTGTGGCGCTGCGTCGCTCGGACGGTCGAGTCCGTCTGCAAGAGATAGACAGCAAGAGCGAGAGCATGGGGTCTGACTCTACAAGCGACAGCACGAAGATGGCGTCATGCGAGGGAGTGCGCTCGTGTTGACTTGTCTTGGCCATCAATCAAGATACGCGTCACGAGACGCAGCAGCAGCAGCTGCTGTCTTTGTGGAGCGGCGATCACTCGCTCTCTCGCTCTCTCGCATGATCGCTCGTACGCTGGTGTGCTCGCAAGTGGATGAATGCACCAGTTCGGACGTGCACATGCGTCTAGCAAAGACAGCGCTTGCGCTGAGCATGCATGTCACCAGAACTCCCACAAGAACGCGCTTGGATCAAAGATCGTGGTCGCCTTCGCCACTCGTCGTTGTCGTGGAGCTGTCGATCCTTCCATGCGCACGACCAAGCCACGAATGAACTGCTGGTGGTGCCGCGGGTACAGCAGCGACATGGACGCCAGTCGTGCGAACGAGGACGTGCTCTTGCTCGTGCAGTGCGCGATCCGTTGAGTGCGAGCTGGCGAGGCGAGTGAAGTAGAGCGCTCGTCCGTCTGTCCACTTCGCAACGACCAGCTTCGCGCACGACGCAAGTCGAGCACCTCCTGACTGACGGACGGACGGAGTTGCTCAAGTCTGTCACTCGTGCTCGCGCTGGCAATCGCGTTCGCGTCGCCACGTCAGCATGCTCACGCGCTGGTCAGTCCGGCGCGAGCTCCTGATGCTGCACGCCCGAATCTGCGACGGCATCTCGACACTCGACCTCTCCCAAGCGACACCGAGCGACTCAGCGCACGCGGTCGTGTCGACAGCACGCGCGAGGATGCGCAGGGCGTCGGCGTGACGGACGAGACCAAGAGTCTCGACGATAGTCGCACACTCGTGGCGCGTGACGTTGCCGATCTTGGCGATTCGCACATGAGTGATGTTGGCGACAGCGTGAGCGCGCGCGTACACGAAGACGGCTTCTTTGACTCGCGTCGCGGCTTTGGGATCCCAAAGCGGATCAAGCCGCCTCGGTAGAGAGAGATCGCACCAGCAAGCGCACTTGTCAGATGCACTTGTGTTCGCTCTCGCTCTCTCGCTTGCACGCTCGATGCCTGGCCGTTGTTGTTTACCGCAGTCGGCTGGTTGGTTGAGTCGCGCCGTCTTTCGTGGCGGTGGAGTCGAGTCACGTCGAGCGCCGTGCGGATGCGATGCGATCCATCGCGGGCGAGCGTGGACGAGCGTGGGGTGCTGGCGTGATACGACAAGATACGCTTCGCTTCGCCGCCTGAGTTGAGCAGGCGCGATTGTCGACAACGCGACGATCGCTCGCTCGAGATGGATGGATCGCCTACGACTGGTCCTGGTCTGTCTGCTCGAGCGACACAACGCGGCGACTTGGCTTGCGCGAATGCGGACGCGAATGCGAACGCGGTCGATATCGATGGCATGACGGGCTGCTGCTGCGTGAGCTGCTTGTCGCGTCCATGCGGACAGACAACGACAACCAGCGACGACGCCTACATACGACAGCGCCAAGCACCTTCGAGGACGCTTCGCTCGCTTGCTCGCTCGCTGTCGTGGCCGTATCGCCCGCCAGTCGCTCGACCTAGCGCAGCAGCGAGCCAAGCATCTCAGACGAACAAGCGACCGATAGCGATAGCGATCGTGTGTGAGTGAGAGAGAGAGCTGGGTCGAGCGTGCACATGCGTCACGCTGCTATAGAGCGCTCTCCATTTCGCTGCGTATGAGCAGCAGCAGCAACATTGAGCTGCCGTCGCGACTGGCGCTCACAGCACTCGCGCCGTCGCCAGTGTCGTCGCGCAGACGAGCCTGGCACACGCGGCGCTTGCTTCATTACGCACGAGCTCGATGCTCCAGTCAGTCAGTCAGTGCGTACGTCTCGAGCCGCTGACGGTAGTGCTCTGCACTGCGGCTTGGTGAGCATGCACTACTGTGAGGCGGCGTACTACATACGCTGGCGCCAGATGTCGAAAGCCGATGCTGCAATTTCGCAAACGCGATGCAACCCAGCGGGAACCGCTCTGCGCAGGTCCGCTTTCCGATTCTATACAGGCTCATTGGACTCTCGGTTTAAACCATAGCATAGCTTGCGCAGGGTTCGCGCACTATATACAGGCGCGCGAGATCGCCTCGCGAATCAGGCGCGCGCACCAGCTGGACGCAACAGATCCGGCGGTCATCACGACCTCCTTCCTTCCCTCACGTGCTCGCTCACGCACTTACACACTCGCGCACTTGCGCACGCGCTCGCTCGCTCGCCGCTCGTGCACTTGGCTAGCGCAGAGGCCAAAGAGAGAGAGAGAGAGGTCGTCCTCGCCTTACTGTCGACACGCTCGTCCGCACATCCGCTCATTCGCGCAGCCACCGTCACAGCAACAACAACGGCAGTAGCCGCTCTCTTGACAAGAGCGCGAGCAGCTGGCGCCGACTGCGAGCAGCTGCCGAGGACGAGCCGCGCCACTTGGCGCTGTCAGCTGTCTCGCTCTCGGGCGGCGGTGAGAGCAAGCGCGCGCGCTCAAAGCGAGAGAAGAACGGCAAGAGGACGCGAGCGCGAGTGTGCGAGAGAGAAGAGTCCCCTCAGGACGCGAAGCACGTCGAGACTCGCACTCGGTACGCAGCGACAGCAGCGAGATCGGCAGAAAGAAAGGCATAGACACGCTCGCGAGTGCGAGGAGCCGTCCGTGGACAGATACAGCGCGCGCCACACCGCCGTGCGCACAGCGGCTACCGCAGTCTTGAACGAACTGTGTGCACGACTACATTGCGATGGCCACACCACCCGCGCGCACCATCAGCAGCGACGGCGACCGTCAGTACGCGCTCGCAAGCGATGTCGACGCGCAGCGCGAGATGGAACAAGCCGAGTTCTTCCTCACGACGATCATGGACGCTCGCGCCGCGCAGGACGCATTCGACCTCGACGACTGTCCACTGACAGACGCGTCGAGCGCTGACGCCAGTCCGTCTGCAGCAGCAACACCTCACGACAGCAAGCACGCATGTGCGGACAATGCCTTACCGTCGTATCGCACCGACGCAATCGTCTCGCAGTCGCCGCTTGACGTCTCGTGCTTTGACGACAGCACGCGAGGCGACGCGACTGTAGCACCAGCAGCAGTAGAGACAGAAGAGACCAATGCGTCGCGGGCTGTCAGCGCTGACGCGCTTGCGCCACTGGAGCTCGCGCTGCTCGAGAGCGCCGACCGACCCGTGCAGTGGAACCTCATCTCGCCCTGGTCCGAGTCGGACGAAGCGGACGACAGCGATGACGGCGACGACAACGAGAGGGACGAGCGTGTTCACGTTGACACGCGCGCGTTCTTCCGCCACGATAGCAGCTCATCGACGCTGTACACGATCAATGAACCGGAGCCTGAAGAAGAATCCGAAAGGAATCGCGACGACTTGGAAGACAATGACGATGACGACGCGAGCACACTGCAGATTGAAGCGCAGCTGCGTGCGCTGATCAAGTCCGAGAGTATCGACAGTACGGCCGCTCGCCATGTCGATGTCGACGCAGACGGCGTCCGGACGTGGACGCTCCATGCTGGCGACGCAGACGACGACGACGACGAAGAGTTTGAGGTCTTCAACGCTGCGCATGCGCTCGTACAAAGCGCTACAGCTGGCAATGAAGACGAGGAAGAGCTCGTGGACGAGAAGCTCACGAGCAGTGCAGCGAGCGATCACGACCAAGACGACGAGTACGGGACCGACGGCACGCGCACGAGCGTCGCGACAACGCTCGACGACAGCTGTGGAGAGTCGCCGCGGCCGTCAGCGTCTGGCACTTCGCGCTTCCTCGGCCGCCGCGCACAGACGTACTCTGGCGCCGCAAGTGCGAGCATGCAGACTGCGTTTGCAAAGCTCCGGTCTCGGACGCTGTCGACGGCGTCGAGCTTCCGGCATGCGTCGTCGTCGTCGCAGCGCAGCAGCCGCACGAGCACGAGCGACGTCGACGAGAGCAGTGCGAGCGGCACTGGTGAGTACGACAGCAGCGTCTTTGATCTCGACGCCTCGGGTCGTCGCGGAAGCTCAGTGAGCAGTCGACCGACGCTCACGTCGCGTCTTGGAAGCGTCAGTAGTCTCCGCATGTCGGGGAGCAAGATGTCGGGCTTCCTCCGCTTCCGCTCGAGCTCTGCGACGACTGCGGCGAGCGATGAGAGCGACTGTCTCGACGCCATGGACACGCTCTCCGCGCCGTCGCTCAGCAGCATTGACGTCGCGAGTGCGCTGCGCCACCAGAGCGAGCAGCAGAGTCCGCACCAGAGCCACCACGTGCAGATGCACGCGCTCAAGCTCAAAGCCAGCGCCGCGGCGTCCAAAGCGGCCGGGTACCTCAACGCGGCGTCGGTCGAAGCGGCACGGAAGCTCAAGTCCCGGACCACGCGAAGTGCGGTTGGGAGCAGTGCGAAGACATCCTGCGAGCACGAGAGCGAGAGCCATGAGAGTGGCGCATGAGAATGGCGCGTGAGCAGTTATTTATGTAGTGCAGGTGAGTTCAGATTCCCGAATAGGCTCTGATTCCGGGTGGAGCCAACAGCAGCAACTATCGATTAGACTCTTGTTCGATTTGTCAACTCAGATATGCTCAGACATGGCGAATACGATTCGACTTGGTCGAGTACAATGTCCTCAACAGACAAGTCTCCAAGCACCTTTGACACGCAGGATAGACTCGAGACGACACGACCACGTATGAATGGAACGATCGCATTGCCTAACTCTCTCTCGGTCGCTATCGCTGCCCTGTCCGCAAACGAGTCCTCTGCACCGCGCTACTCGTCATCGTCTTCCTCGTCCTCGTCCTCGTCCTCGTCTGTGCTCGCGCTGCCTTCCACGACGCTAATCGCGACTTCGTTCTCCAAGTCGCACCCGGCGTAGCTGTCACAGATGACGTACAACTGGAACGCGTGGTCGCCAATCGCTTCGGGCGCCGCAAACTCGAGCTGAACGCTCGCCTTGGCGCTAGCAAACGGCACGCGCTTGATGCTCAAGAGCGTGTTCTTCTTCGCATCACCAAGGACGATCCACCAGTTCTCGGCCTTCTTCACTGGGTAGTGCACGGCGTTCACGAGGCCCAGGGCGGCGTCGTCGTCGTCTTCGTCCTCGTCGTCGGCGCCTTCGCGCTCCAACTGGACCTTCACACTCACGGCTGAGCCACTGGGAATGCCCTTGCCGTTGTTCGCGACCTTGGTCGTGACGGCCACGTCTGGGTACGCGTTGCAGAACGTCGCGACCGCCGACATCTTGGCCGCGTCGAACGGCAGCAGCGCCGTGCGATCGGCGTCGTCCATGCTCAAGATATCGAGCGGCGTCTCGACGTCGTCGGCCAAGTTCATCGTTGCGAGCTTCTCGACGATCGCTGGCGTCACGAATGGGATCTGCAAGAGCGCCGAGTCGCTCTGCCACTGCGCCTGGACGACCATCTGCGCGAGGTCCATTGCGGCGAGCGCAGGCTTGAGCCAGCCGTTCGAGCTGATGACGTCGACCATGGCGTGGATGAGCCGCACGGCGTGCGTCAAGATCACGTCCAAGTCCTGACGTAAGGCTGGGCTGAGCTTGTGGTGCTGCTTGCTAAAGTGCACCTGCAAGAGCACGTTCGCCTTCACGTGCGGCTGCGTGTAGTCGCCGCCGCTCGTTGCGATCGGGAACTTGAGGTGCTTTGCGAGCGCCATCAAGCGCTCGTCTTCGCCAAAGCGACTGGGGAGGTCGCTGAACTCGGTCGCCGACGCCAAGATCGTCACGAGCGCTTTGAGCTTCGACGTCGCGGTTAAGCTACAGGCAAAGAGCTCGATCGTCGTGTACTGGATGTAGTAGTACGCGGCGATCATGCCGAGGTTCAGCGGCGCGAGGTGCTCGTCGCCATCGTCACTATCTTCAACGACCTGGATGCACCGCGACTCTTCGAGCGCCGACACGGTCGTCTCGACCAGCTCGGACAAGTGGTCAGACAAGTGGACAGTCGTCGCGCCTTGGAGGTTGTAGTAGTTCGGGTTCTTCATCAAGCGGCGGTACATGAACGTCCACGTGAGGTAGTCCACGGCGTCCTGCTTGCTCTCAATCGTCTTCGTCACGATCTCAGCGTTGATGTGGTCGCTCAAGAAGTGCTCGAGCTGCGACTCGACTGGCAGCGGGTCGTAGAGGAACTGCGCGTAGAACGCCTTCTTGGACGCGTGGCAGAGCAGAACGCACTTGACCGCACTCGCGCTCGGGTCGTTCGCAAACTTGGTCATCTGCACAACGTCCGCGAGCTGGTAGTCGACGTACCGGTGCTCCTTGCCGTCGTACGCCTGCGTGCCCATGATCACGACCAAGTACGCGTGGAGCTGCGCGGGACGGAGGTCCCACGCAAGGGTCTGCGGCACGATCAAGACCTGGACCTTGCCGCTCGCAAAGAGCTCGAGCACGAGTTCGCGGTTTCGCGGCGCCATCGTGTCCGTGACGTACCCGACGCCGCGCTCGAGCGTCTCGAGCAGCGCCGCGTCGGCGACTGGGAGCGAGACGTCCGCTGGCGTCATACGGGATGCAAACTTGCGCGGATCGTTCTCGGCGAGAGCGAACGTGATCATGTCGATCGCGCTCAGCTGCGCTTGCTTGTTCGACGGCACAAACACGAGCGTCGGCTTTGAAGTCGCAAGGTGCGCGACCGTGTTGTACATCGGCTTGGCCATCGCGAGCATACGGGACGAGAAGTCGTGGATCTCAAAGCCCTGGACGCGGATCTCGAGCGGCTGCGGCCGCACGTTTGGGTGAAAGTTAAAGATTCCGCCGTCCGCGGCACTCGCACCCATCCACTCGCCCACGTCGCGAGCGTTTGCGACCGAGTTGCTCAGTCCGAGGAAGCGCATGCGCTGCGGACGGTGGCCAGTCGCCTTGGCGCTCTCCTTTGCTTTCTTGTCCATGTCGGCAGCGATGAAGCGCATGCGCGAGAGCACGACTTCGATCGTCGGGCCGTACTGCCCGCCGCCGACAAAGTGGAGCGCGTCCATGATCACGAGACTCACGGTCTGGATGCGCTTGCGCTGCTTCCAGCGGCGCGAGAGCACGTCCCACTGCGTCGGCGTGCCAATCACAATGGTCGCAGTCGCCAAGAGCCGCAGGTCGGCAGTCGCGTCGCCAGTCAAGAGCGCAACCGACTGGCGCCAGACGCTCGCGTCGCCAAACTTGACGCGCCAGTCGTCGTACTTCTCGCGGCACCGAGCGTCTTTCGGCGTCAAGTACACGATCAAGTGGTCGGCCGTGTCTGCATCTTCATCGTCCTGCGTGTCGAGCTGAGTGAGACTGACGAGCGTCTTCATGATCGCGAGCTCAGCGAGGACGCTCTTGCCAGCACCAGGCGGCGCAGCGACAAAGACGTTTGCGTCCGACTCGAGGATGCGCGGGAGCACTTGCGTCTGGATCGGGTTGAAGCGCTTGAAGCGCCACGGCGTGACGCTCGCACTGCGGCTGAGGCTCTTGAGCAGCGCTTCGGCTGTTTGCTTCTTCCCGCGCGCGAGCTTCAGGAGCGTGTTGTTCACAAAGAGCGGCTGCAAGTCGAGCAACTCGGTCGGCGGCGCGTTCTTCTGTGGCAGCACGAGCTTCTGGAACGACACGGGCAGTGCGCTCTCGGCGTGGAGCCACTTGTCCGACACGACTTTGATGTAGTAGAGCGGCGCGAGCGGCTCAAAGAGCGGCATCGTGAAGCTCACGAACGTCTCGTGCGCTGCGAACCGGCGCTTGAGCAAGAGCCACTCGTAGTGCAAGATCGTCTCGCCGTCGACGTCGTGGACAAAGACCCAGAAGCCCTCGCTGTTGCCGTGGACGTCGCGCGTGAACTCAAAGTCTGGCGTGACAGTCAAGTCGACCTTGAGCATCGACCGCGTGATCGGCTGGACGTGCGCTGCGAGCTCGAGTCGTGGAAACTGGTGGATGAGCTTGTACAGCGTCTTGCCGAACGCCGGCGTGTTGATGAGCTGCCCGAGGTCTGCTGGCTCCAAGTCCTGGTACTTGTCCCACGCCAAGTCCTTCTTCTCCAAGCGCTTCACGATCGCATCTGGGACGACCGAGCCAAACTGGCGCAGAGGCGAGTGCGAGAGCCACATGCGCTTGTCGACCATCTTGCAAAAGCTCAGCATGCGCTCGGCCAGCGACGCCCATCGGCGGTGCAAGCAGATCTCAAAGAGCGCACGGAAGATCCGCGCCGCGGACTGGTGGATGTGCGCCATGTCCGCCAAGAGCGCAAAGCCGTCGAGCTTGAGGCGCGAGATGTACGCTTGGAGCAGGACGTTCACCTTCGCCGCGCCGCTGCCAGCGACTGCTGTGGTCCCCGACGTCGCTGCGAGCGACTCTTTCACTGGCACTGGCACGCGCTCGAGCAACTTGACGAGCTCGAGCTTCTCTTCCGACCGAATCACGACATACTTGAACTCGTTCGAGAGCGAGAAGAGCCGCAGGAGCTCAATGTCCGACATGTGCGGCTTCAAGTACTCGTTGTATGTCCGGATCGAGTCGTGGGCGATGTAGTAGTGACTCGCGACGCGGCCGAGCGCAGTGACTTGGAACAGCCCAGCGCGGCGCTCGTACTTGATCAAGTTGTGCTTCGCCAAGAGCGTCGCGGCCGAGTGCACGAGGTCGGTGCGGTACTGCAAGAGCGTCGGGTCGAGCTTCCGCGCCGCGAGCGAGACGCCGTACAGCGTCGGGTTCCGCAGCATGCGGATGAACAAGTACGTGTAGCCGAGCCACGTCGCGCCTTGGGCGACGCTCTGGACGCTCCCTGCGACGATCTCTGCGTTGAGGTTGTCGGCCAAGCGCGAGAGCAACTGCGACTCGACTGGGAGCTGCTGGTTCATGAGCGAGAGGTAGTACGTGAGCTGCGCGTGCTGCGTGATGATGATGCCTTCGCCCTGCGTGTCGTACTGCACGCGTCCAGCGCGGCCGAGCATCTGGAGAATGTCGAGCGGACTCAGTTCGCACCAGTCCCCGCGCTCGGCGTTGTACATCTGCGTGCCTTTGATAATGACCGTGTGCGCTGGCAAGTTCACGCCCCACGCGAGCGTCGACGTACTCACGAGGACTTTCAAGTGTCCAGCAGCGAATGCGTTCTCCACGAGCGTCCGGTCCGCGCGCTTCATGCCGGCGTGGTGGACGCCAAAGCCGAACGGGAGCATGTCTTTCAAGTCGTCGTTCGTCGCGATCTTCTCCGCTTCGTCGATCAGGACTTCGCTCGACGCCGAGTTCGGTCGCACGAGCTTCGCAAGCGTGTCATTCTCGACAAACAAGTCGCGCAGCGCTTGCGCGGTCGCCACCGTCTCTTTGCGCGAGTGCACAAAGATCAGGACTTGGTTGTCCAGCTCGGCTTGCTCCAGGACCTTTTCGTAGCAAATGGCGTTCATGAGCGCAAAGCGCTTGATCGCCTTCTTCTCCAAGATCCCAATGTACTGCTGCTGCAGCGGCACGGGGCGGTAGCTCGCGTCAAAGTAGAACAGCCCCTTCGCGGGGTCCACGCGGAGGAACGCTGCGACGTCTTCGTAGTTTGGGAGCGTGGCGGAGAGGCCTACGAGGCGAACCATCTGCTGCGTCGCTTCGACAGTCCGGATCGTGCGCGCAACGAGCGCTTCGAGCACAGGGCCGCGCGAGTCGTGGAGCAAGTGGATCTCATCGATGATCACGAGCCGCACGAGCTGCGTGTACGTGCGGTCGTCGCCCGACTTGCGCGTGACAATGTCCCACTTCTCGGGCGTCGTCACGATGATCTGCGTCTGGAAGAGCTGCTCGCGCGAGAGGTTCTGGTCGCCCGAGAGCTCGCGCACTTGGATGCCGTAGGCGCTCGTCAAGCGCGCCGACAGGTTCAGCACGACCTCTTGGACCAAGGCTTTCATCGGCGCGACGTACACGATCTTGAACGCGTTCAAGTCGATCTCGCCCGTCTCTGGGTCCCGCGCCTTGAGGACTTCGTGGAGGATCGTGAGCATCGCGACGTTCGTCTTGCCAGCGCCAGTCGGCGCACAGAGCAAGAGGTTCTCGCTCGACTCGAACGCCGCGGGGAACATCTTGGACTGCACGCGGTTGAGCGACTCCATGTTCGCAAACGCTGGACGTGCCCACGACGGCAGCGACGCGATCTGGATCCGCGCGCGCTCTTCATCAGCCGCGACTTTGGTCCGCACGGCCGGGACGTGCACTTCTTCGTAGCCTTGCTTCTGCGCGCGCCACGTGCCTTCTGGCAAGCGGCACTCTTTGTTGCTCATGAGGTGTCCACCGTCCTGGAACGCGAGCGACTCGACGTCGATGTAGTGCTGCGGCTTCTTTGCCGCCGCAGCGCTCGACCCAGCACGCTCAGTCGCATCGGCCATGACAACGTCGGCGTCACTGTCGCTGTCGCGGCCAGCGTCTGCGGCTTTGCGCGCACCGGCACTTGCGCTACTCGCATGGTGCTGCTGCTGCTGCTGCTGGAGCTTGCGGAGCTTGTTCGCCTCCGCGCGGGACGTCGACTCCATTGCGCCAATGCGGTCCTGCATCCACGAGTCCGCGGACGCAGTCGTTGCGAGCTGCTCGAGGATCGCGCGGCCTTCGCCGTCGAGACTCTCGTCGGTCTCCATCTCGCGCTCAATCGCTGCGCGCTCGGCCGCGTCTTGCGCTTGCTTGAGCCGTGTGCAGTAGAGGACCTTCGCGCGGTTCTCAAGCAATAGTTTGATGAAGTCAAACTTGTCGTAGTCGAGCAACAGGACCAACCGGTTCTCGCACGCGCTCACGTCGTTCCCGGCGTCTTTCAAGATCGCGAGCACGTCGTCTGCGCGCGCAGCGCTCACGTCGGCATCAGGGTAGAACTTGGAGAGCTCGCGCTGGAGCCAGAACGCGTCGATGGCGTGGACACTCAAGCGGTACTTGCTCGCAGAGTCGTCGTCTGCGTCAGCTGCGTCGTAGCTCTCTTTGAGCCGCATGCCCGCGCTTGCACTGGTCCGCGCGCCGTGCTGGTCGACGAGCTCACTGTCGTCCTCATCGTCTTCGTCGTCGTCGTCGCGAACTTCGTCGAGATCCGACGCGTCGTCGTCGTCGTCTTCGTCAAACACGACAGCGACGCCCATCTCTTTGTCCATCGCATCGCCGTCGTTGTCGCTCTCGTCGTCGTCGCCAGTCCGTTTCAGACCATCATCCGCGGTCCGCGACGGACCATCACTCGCATCCGCACTAAAGTCCGTAATGCGCTTCCCGAGCACCACGAGCTTGCTGAAGCTGTCGCTCGTGAGGAACTTGAGCAGCTTCTGGACTTCCGAAAGCTTCACGTCGTCGCGGTACGCGTCGTTCTTGAGGATCGCGAGCACTTCGTCCGCAGTGCCGGCGAGGATCTCGCCCGGTTGGGCGCCGAGGTGCTGCGCCACGACGCTCAGGATCTGCTCGTACGCGTCTTGGCTCTGCGCGCTCGTGGGTTTGTACGACGCGGCTTCGAACGCCGAGCTCTCGCTCAAGATGTTCGACCGCGCCGCTGCCAAGCCACCAGTCATGACGAGCACGCTCTTGCTGTTGCCGCTCGATATGTCGAGCGACGATGCAGCCGCAGCTGCGACTGTGTCACCACTGCGCGAGAGCTGCTTGATCTTCTTCTTGAGCTGCGCCGAGTCTTCGTCGCCGCTGCGCTTCGACGGACGCGCACCTGGCGTCGCTTTCTGCGCGAGGTCGCCCATGCGGTACGTGATTTTGCCAGCGAGCGACTCGACTTCGCCCGTGGGCTCATCGTGTCGCCGCCGCGACTCGCTGTCGGCTTGCAGCACGAGGTTTGAGTTCTGGAGGTACGCATACTGGCGCGAGCGCGCAAAGTCTTCCGCCATACTTGCGAGTCGCTAATTAACTGGCGTGCGTGCGTGCGCTCTCGTGCAGCTACCCACTCACTTCCACACGCGGGCGTATGCACGTTCGCACAGACACACACACACACGGAGACGGAGACGAACGCGACGGAGAGACGCGCGGGGGTCGTCGTCGTCGCAGTCGAGTCGTAGCTCCTGCTGCTGCTGCGTGCTCGGATCTGTTGGAACACAACACGGTCGGTGTAAAAAGCCTGCGAGCACTGTAAATACGAATTGCGTAAAAACAATCGCACTGCGACTATGAATTGCGACGCGCGATTCAAATGGGCTGCGTGCACTTGGTTTCGTCACTAGCACTCTTTCAAACGACCTGGTTCAAGCAGGCAGATCAAGAACAAGATGCCGTACGTCCTCGTGTCGAGCAACGTCGCAGCGAGCGGCGTGGCGCTCAAGCCCGCGATGGAGGCGATCTCGAAAGCGCTCGCCGGCGCGCTCAGCAAGCCCGAGTCGGTCGTGATGGTGCAGCTCCAGCTCGACCAGCCCATGCTCTTTGCGGCGTCCGACGCGGTGCGTACGTGCGTGTGCTTGAGAGCGCTCTCTGCGTCCGATTGTGACTGCAGATGCTGATCATGAAAGGCGTGCATGGGCGCTCTGTGCTGCAGCCATGTGCGATGATCCGTCTGCGCAGCATTGGTCGCGTGGACGCCGAGTACAACCCAAAGGTGCGTCTTGGATGCATTTCGAGCCATTAGGAGCGTGCGCGAGGCTCTATACGCGTGCGCGTACGTTATGCTAACGCATGGTCCGACAGACTGCGGCGGCGCTGACTGCGGCAGTGAGCTCAGCACTCAGTGTGCCAGCGGACCGCATCTTCATGAACTTGGACGACGTCGACCGCACGAACTGGGCAAAGGGCGGGAACCTCGTGCTCGCGCCGTCGTCGACGTAAGCAGCACTTCACTGCTCTCGCCACGCGTTTTGCGTCATCTCTCCACGAGTGTGCGCGCGAGAGAGAGAGAGAGACGTCCGAGCGCACGTGTGTCGTCACGCAGCACATCCAAACATGACCATCATTCACTGTCGATACATTCACTCGTCATGTCCATCAAATTGTGTGGAACAACATCAAAGATCGCTCTGACTGAAGCGTCGCAGCCACTCGCAGCAGCAGCAGCTGCGCTCGCTTGATCCGCTCACACCATGACGCGGCGACCGACGCACCGCGCGCAGGTGCATGACGCCATGGCGCGCCATGCAGCTGGCGACGATACGAGCAGCGACGTGCAGAAGCTCAAGAGCAGCACAGCTGAGTCCCTGCCAACGCAGCAGCAGTCAAAGCGCATGATCGCTGGTGTTGGACAAGTCGCGCTCGCTGTGAGCATCGCAATTGTTGCGCTCGCGCTGGCAGTGCTGGCGTCGGACCCACTGAGCGCACGCAGCGATAGTGACGCGAGAGCGATCGCAAGCTTCTTGGAGTGGTTCGAGGCAGCAGGTGGCATTCGCCACAAGCACATTGGCATTGCGACGTTCGCGGGCATGGGCAAAGGTGCGTTGCTAGTCGCTGCAGCAGCAGCTCTGGGGTGGGTGTCCTGGATCAGCCTGCTCACGTAGCAAGAGCCTGCAGGTGTGTTGGCGTCACAGGCGATCCAGGAACACGACCAGCTCCTCTTTGTACCCATGGACATCATCATGTACGTCCTTCACTTACAGACTTGCGTGTCTTGGAGGCATACGCACACTCTTGCTAACGTGACAATCCCAACCGTATGCAGCTGCTGTGAGACGATCGCGCAGAGTGCGTCGCCAGAGCTCCAGGAGCTGTTCCAGCAGCTCGCGCATGCACCTGACGAGCTCCTCACAGCGTTTGTGCTACTCGAGATGCTCAAGTCTCCCGACGCTGTGTCGCCGTCCAAGTGGCAGCCGTACTGGCAACTCTTGCCGCGCATGGACGAGAGCAGCAGCAGCAGCACGAGTGCGTCGCCGCTCTTCTATGCTTCGCAGAGCGAAGTCCTCGCACTGCAGGACGAGCGCATGGTTGCAGCAGCGCAGCACGAGCGGCAGCTCGCAGCCAGGGCGTTCCGCACGTTCTACCGGCTCTTTGCATCTGCGCTGCTGCCAGCGCTTGCTCGCGAGCACCTCGAGATGCAGTACCGCTGGACGCGCTTCCTAGTGAACTCGCGCGCGTTCACGATCCACGTTTGGTGACGTGTTCAACGGCCAGCCGCACGCCAGTAAGCGGCAGTTTGCCAGTGGCGAGCGCTTCCTGCAGTACCACCGCATCAAAGACCGCGGCGTTGTCGTGCGAGCGGACCGAGCCGTTGGAGCTGGGGAGCAGGTCTTTGAGGACTACGGCGACAACAGCAACTACGTCTACGTCCTGCACCACGGCTTTGCAATGGAGGCGAACGCATTCGACTGCGCGCATGTGCGACTGCCGCATCTCGACAAGACCGGTCGTCGCAGTGGCGAGGAGGACGATGACGATCGCGAGGACAGTGAGAGCGATGTGTACGAGCTCAAGCAGCGCGTGCTCGCGCACTTTCGAGTTGAAGACGGTCCGAGCGTGTGTATCACAGAGAATGGGCGGTGAGTGCTGGTCATGACGAGCGCTCGGCATATGTTGCCTTGCCTCTTTGCGTTCGTTGACTGACCCAACTCCTGTCTCACTCGCTGCTCCCAGCGTCAGTCACGAGAGCCTCGAGCTCGCGCAGTTCTACTTTGCACTCGTGCAGACTGACGCAGACGAGATGCGTCGCACGTGCGGACAGCCGCGGCACTACCAAAACTGCTTCCTCTCGACTGCAGCAGCACTCGCAGCAGCCTCTGTTCGCACGAGTGACAACCATGAAGACAGAGACGACGACGTCTTCAGTGCGTTTGTTGCGCGCGCCGTGCGGACGCAGCTCGAGACGTTTGCAACCACACTCGCAGACGACGAGCAGCAGCTGCAGCACAACACTTCGATCTCTGGCGGACTGCGCCACGCGATCGCGTTCCGCGCAAGTCGCAAGCACATCCTCCACGCAGCGCTCGCAGCAATCGAGGCGGCAAACAGTCGCAAAGCAAGCGACTCGAGCGCTGCAGGGCACGGAGAACCTGTGAGAGACGCAGATCCATCCATGCCATCGCCATCCATGACGGATACAGCGAGCCGCATCGACCGGTTCCAGCAGTGGATCGACAAGCAGGACTTGCCAGTGAACCACCTCACGCTCCAGTTCGTGAGCGACGCCGTCGGGTTTGGGACGTTCGCGACCAAGTCGCTCGTTCAGGGCGAGCCGTACTTGAGTGTCCCTGTCACACTTGCAATGGATCTCCACTCTGCGGCGCAGTCGTCATCGCTCCGACGTCTCGTTCGCACACTTGGACGCGATGCAGTCGCAGACGATACGCTCCTACTTGCGCTCCACCTCTTGGACGAAGCGTTTGGGCCAAACCACAGGACGTCGCGCTGGCGTCCGTACCTCGACGTCTTGCCGTCGGTCGAGGCACTGGCGACGTACTCGCCGCTGTTCTACGATGACGCAACGCACATGACGCTCTTGCAAGCGACTGATGTGTACGAAGCACTACAGAGCTACCGCAGTCGCGTGCAACAGACGTACGAGGCTTTGGCGCAGCGCATTGCCAGTAGGACGCACAGGAGCCATGCGCTGGACTGGATCACTGAGCCGCGGTTCCGCTGGGCGACTGCGATCCTCGACTCGCGGAGTATCTGGTGGGGAGGGCAGCGCCACCTCGTGCCGCTGCTCGACATGGTCAACTGCGAAGACCTCGGTCCCAGCCATGCCGCGCATCGCACTGATGCTGAAGACGGCGCTGCTGTGACGCGAGCGTCCTGGGCGTTTGCTAGAGGCGAACAGGTCGTCGAGAACTACGCGCAGCCGAACCACATCTACTTGATCTTCCACGGCTTTGTCCTCGCAGCGAACAAGCACGACTGTGCGCACGCGTCACTCGCAACGAACGACCGCAGCGCAATCAACGCACTGCCGCACAGTCGCAAGCGCGCGCTCATGGAGATGATCGAAGCGCTTGCGCTCAAGACCTGGACGCCCGAGCTCTGCGTCGATCCGAGCGACAGTGCGAGCATCACGCGCTTTGCCAAAGTCGCGTTCATCACTGAGACGCCACTGCGTGCACTCGACGCTGCGGTACCAGTGTCAGAGCCCGCGTCGCAGGATGAGCTCCACGCTGGTCGCATCACCATTGCACGCCGTCTCGCCGCGCTCGAGACTGGTCTGCGCACCAGACGCGACTCGAGTGCCAGTGACCATCGGCTCACCGTCATCCGCACGTACTTGGAGCAACAACGCGCGTTCTTTACAGCGCTCGATGCAGCGCTCCGAGCCCTCAAGGCACCTGCTCAGTAGCTAGGTCGCTGGCACTCGCGACTACCACTCACAGTCCTCCCAGCACGAAATGAAACGCAAAGACTCAAGACCGTGAGTGAACTCCAAATCCGACGGGCGATCTCTTGTTTAGCAACGCGAGGTCCAACCCGAGAGCGAGCATGCGACGACGCATCCGTGGCCACCTCCTCCTACCTCATGCAGTGACTGATCCTCCTCACACTCACAGCAGCAGCAGCAGCGCACAGGCGCGTCGCGACACGCCAAAGCAGCCGCTGCTTAACCACGGAACGTGGTCGGGCGGTTCGCCTTGAACACCGTGCGGTGGTTCTTGATCGACGGACGCGGGATGCGGCGCGCGAGCGGGAACTTGATCTTCGAGTCGTGGAACTGCTGCACGTTCGTCTTCTTCGTGTCCTTCGCCGCGACGATCGCCGTGCGCATGATCTGGATCGAGCGCGGGCGAGCGCGGTGGCGACCCGCGAGCTCAGCGTAGAGCTGCTCCACGGCGCTGCAGAGCGTCACGTCACGGTACTCCTTGTACATGTTGTGCGTGCCCGAGCGCGAGTTGTAGCGGATCCAGATGCCGTAGTTCTTCACGATGCGCTTGTTCTTCTCCGTGAGCTGCAGCAACACACGCAAGGACACACGTGTGAGTGCATTGGTACAGTAGGCAGCACGTGGTGATCGCAACGACTCTGCCACACGAGCCGACACGGAGCAACTGCTGTCACTCGCGTCGGCTGCGCAGGCGCATCTCGCTCGCGGGTGGTGGCAGGACACAAACACGAGGCTATAGCGCGCTGTCTCGCAGTCAAGAGACCACTCGACACTGGCGCCATTGCCGACGCGCTCGTGTCCTACCAGTCGTTGTGTCTTTCGGCAGTCGGGTCTCCTAGTCTCTTGTGAGGCGATCAACGCCAAGAGCGCTAGGAGCCACGTCCGGAACCGAGCAGAGCGAGGTGTGGGGGCACACACACTCGCGGTCCAAGAGCTAAACAACGGATCACACCGCGATACTCGTAGCGGAAAGCGGGTTGTGAGCTGGACCAGAGCCGTGCTGCCCCAAGCACATCAGTGGCTCTGGTCTCGTGGCACCACAAGCGCTTGTCGAGCCGCTACGAGTGAGAGAGTGGCGCTGGCGACAGCAACTGCAGCAGCAGCGACGCTAGCAGTGCTAGGCGCGCGCGCTTGTGCGTCTGTGTGTGCGTAGGAGTGCGGCAGTGTCGAGGGATGGGATGGATGAGCGGCGCGTCAACGGACCTCGTTGACGTCGAGGATCTCGCCCGTGGTCTTCTTCATCTTCTTCATCTGGTGGAGGAAGTACCAGAAGCGCGACTTGGCGAGCACCTCGTTCGGCGCAAAGAGCTTCATGCGGTACGCCGGCGGGTTCGGCTCCTTCTCGGTAGGAGCCTTGCGGCCAACAACTTGGAACTGACGGATCTGTCGTGGTGCGTTGACAGACATTGCAAGGAGGAGGAATTGTCAGCCGATCGCTGTCGATGGATCCTATTGCCACGCACACGCCAAGGGGGCTCTCAAGAGCAGCAGCAGCAGTCGCAGTCGCGCGTGGACGTACCGGCATGGTTGACAGATCAGGCTTTGGAGTCGAAATGAGCGACGACGACCGGCTCGCATGGCGCATTTGCGAGCAAAGCGACTGAGCGCGCGAGCACCAGTCACTCGCGCCACACAAATCAAACACAACATATTGTACACTTTTGTAATTATGCACTATTTGGCATATAGCTAATTTGAAGCCCCTCGTATTTACAAATACGGCATATCGCTGAGAAGAGGCGAAACAGCTATACGACCGCTCAAAATGTCTGCACCTGTGCAAGTGCAGAACGCTCTAGCTCGCGCTCAAGCTCGACGCTCTCCTGCGTCGAGAGTGCAAGGGCTCGCAGTTACATATGGCAATGAACGAGGCGTGAAAGCGCTGGTGGCGTAATGTGTTGGTCCATCATTTAAGCAGACGACGTAAAGAGGCTTAGATCTGGAGCTTGTCGACCGTCGTGCCTTTCGCACCCCAGTTCGTCGCGGCGATGTCGTCGAGGTTCATGAACACGCGGTCCGCTGGCACGCCGAGCAGCTCGGTCACAGCCGCAGTCAGCGCCTCCGCGGTCTTTGGGTTGCGCTC
>JAASFT010000494.1:0-18656 GCA_023333885.1 Globisporangium parvum
CGTCACGACTTCGCCGAGCTTGAGCTTGTAGAGGATCGTCGTCTTACCGGCGGCGTCGAGTCCGACCATGAGGATGCGCATCTCTTTCTTGCCAAAGAGGCGCTCAAACACGCGCGAAAATGCCATGCCCATGGTTGCTGCGGGGGGAGCTGCTGGTGCTGCGCTGTGCTGCTGCTGCTGCTGCAGGCGAAGAAGACGGCGCTCGCGGGTCCAAATTCCCAAATGGCGCTCGAGGGAGCTTTTTTGCGGCGAGACCGCGAAACGAACGCGCACACGCGGCGGCCGTGCGAGAACAACCTCACGATGAGGGACCCGCTTTCGGACCTGCCATTCCTGTGCGAATCGATACCCTTGCAAGACCACGCTCGCTAGCAAGGGTCTCGAGCACGCATCTGCACTGCTGCAGTCGATACTCTGATCAGACTGCATGCGGATGCGGTGCTGCAGTCCAACCCCCCACCAGCAACGCGGAAAATAGAGTGCAGCCGCATACTTTCAGCCAATCAGCGCGTGCCACCCAAGTCACCAAATTTAGTGTGGACCGACAGCGCCAAACAACAGCAGCATGCGATCACGCATGAGCTGGGCGGCGGCGGTGGCGTCGACAGCACTTGCACGCGCACTACTACTGTCGTAGGCTAGCACGTTCGTATCCCGCTGCAGCCGCGTGCTGCTCAGCGTCCAAGCGTCCAAGCGTGCTTGTAATCTGCCTCAAGCCAAGTCGGTTTTCTTTGCGCATTGCGGGTAGGGCAACTCGCATACTTGGTTCGCTACAACGGAATACTGAACATTCATTGGCTGAAAATCAAGTCATCAAGCCTATACTTCCGGCGCACACAGTCGTACTCTGCATGTGTTTATTTTATCACTATCGATGCTAACACCTGCGGATCGAATCCATTGGTGGCAACAGTGAAGCGGCAGCAGCAGCTCCAGCGTATCTCTCGTTGTGTGTGTGCGGTACGGATGTCTGCATGTGCTGCTGCGTATGCGTGAGCGCGTCGGTGTATGTGGGTGTGGCAAGAGCGAAGGTTGTACATCACGTACAAGCAGCAGCAGCGGCGGCGGCGGCGTGGCACCAAGCACCAAGCCCAACCGAGCGAGCGACGAGTGGTCAAGAAAGAAGGCGGCGAAGACGAAGAAGATCCGCTCGCTCGCGACGCCACTGCAATGCAACGTCTCGCACTGCCGCTTTGCACGTGGTGTCGCTGACTTTGCAAGCGCGCTGGCATGTGTTGCTATCGTCGTCCACGCCCTCCTGCCGTTGCTACTTCTCGTGCCTTCGCGCCATCGCTTTCACGCGGACGATGGAGAGTCCGCCCTCTTCTGGCGCACCTTTTGACCACTCCGCCTCCTCCTGGCAACGAGCTGCGCACGTCGCTGTCCTACGCACGTTCACCACCATTCGACCTGCTGCGCGTTCTCCTTCTCAGCCGCTGCTGCCACGACCACCACTGCCGGCTGCTGCCCACCCACGACTGCTCGCTCTGCTCCGTCGCTCGTGGTATTCACTGCTCGTGCGCCTGTGTCTCTTGCCCTCAGATCCTCCGGTCCTCCTTCGCACTCTTTCGCTCCTCACTCCTGCACCCGTTCCGTCCATCCGCCCACGTTCATCTTCGCCATGGCCAGCAACAGCAGCATGAAGCGCCAGTTCGACAGCGACGCGAGCGCATTCGATCCGCACTTTAAGCGCGCGCGCTCGTCGCAGCCTCCGACACGGGTACAGTCGCTAGCCCTTCGTCTGCATGCATCCTTGTCTCGTGAGCCAGCGCTATCGCTGGCCATGAGACACTCGCGCTCTCGCCCCGCTCGATCCTGACTCGTTCTCGTCGTCCAATGCGCTTGACGTGCGATCGCCGCCACTGCCACCACCGTGTCTAGGTCGTGTTTGTCCGGGGACTGCCCTCCGACTGCCTCGAGAGCGAGCTCCTTGCGCTCTGCTGCCCCTTTGCAGTCGTCGAAAAGTGCGTCCTCGTGCCGCTCAAGTGCCAGGCGTTCGTGCAGCTCCCAGACGCAGCGTCTGCTGCGAACCTCATTGCGTTCTACGAATCGCGCGACGCGCTCATTCGCGGCAAGAAGATCTTGTTCGAGCACTCAAACCGAGACGAGCTCACGATCCGACCGAGCTACGACGACCCGCGCACGCGAGCACCAGGGACAGCAGCCGCATCTGCGAGTGCGCCACCGCAGTACCGCCAGCAGCAGCAGCAGCAACAACAACAACAGCCATTGCAACGCCAGCAGCAGGAGCAGTATGCACCGAGTCTGCGTCAGCAGCAGCAACAGCAGCCTGACCCAAGAGGGCCACCTCCAACGTACTACAACGAGCCTGCAGGTCCGTCGCGACACCAGCAGCACCAGCGATGTCGTAGCACCCGCTCACGCCCATTGCCGGTGCTCACGTGATACTGATGGATGGATGTGCAGGTGGTGGTCCTCTGGTCCAAGACACCAGCCGCGGCGGTCCTGGAGTGCCAAACACGATTCTCTTGGTCACAGTGACCAAGATCGAGTACGACGTGACAGTCGACGTGCTCGAGCAAGTGTTCCAGAAGTTTGGGACGGTGCACAAGATCGTGACGTTCTGGCAGAGCGACGAGTTCAAAGCGCTTGTGCAGATGGCGACGGTCCCGCAAGCGCAGGCGGCGCAAGCGGCGCTCGATGGCCGGGACATCTACACAGGCTGCAACCAGCTCGGGATCGCCTTCTCGCGCCGCGCGGAGCTCCACGTGCGCTTCAACAACGAGCGCTCGCGCGACTTCACGAACCCGCACTTGCCTGCCGGACCGCTGGATGGCAGCGACGTCAACGACGCGTACGCGTACTACCAAGAGCCGCAAGGGATGTTCGTGCCACCGCCATCATCGGCAGCATTGCCAACAGCCAGTCGCAGCAGCGACGACCGCGGCCGCAGCGAGCGCGAGTACGGACGTTCGGGACCAAGTGGTCGCGACAGCTACGACCCACGCGACTCTGGCCGCTCTAGTCGCAGCGACTATGGGCGAGACGACACGTATCGCTCCGAGAGCCGCTATCACGACACTCGCGGACCACCGCCGTCGTCTCGCTACGGCGATAGCCGTAGTGGTGGTCGCAGCGGCCCGGACGACCGCATGATGCGCGAGCCGCGCGGAGTCGCCGTGTCCGCAGCAGGACCGCTCCCGAGTCACTCGACTGGTCGCTCGCTGCACACGGAGGACAGTCGCTCGGCTGTGCTCATCTGCAGCAGCATCGATCGCGAGCTCATGGTGCGATGTTGGTCTGAAGCGCTTGTTCTCTGGCTGACGTGGCTGTCGCCAGCTCTCACGCGCTGACTCACCTGCTCTTGCCTATGCGTGTTTGACTGTCTGGCTGCCTCTGCATGCAGACCCCGGAGCGGCTCTTCACGTTCTTTGGCTGCTACGGCGACGTCGAGCGCGTGAAGATCATGTTCCGCAAGCAGGGCACAGCGCTGATCCAGTTTGTCGACGATGTGCACGTACGTCGTAGTCGCACTCGATAGCCTCTCAACCTACTGAGGACGTCTCGGCTAGACACTGACATTCGCTCTCTATCGCTCACGTCTGCTGCTCACAGGCGACATCTGCACTCGACCACCTCGACGGCGTCGTCGTGTTTGGCAAGAAGCTTCGCGTGGACTACTCCAAGCACACGTCTGTGTCCATGCCGCACGGCCAAGTCGACCAGTTCGAGCTCGACAACACGCGCGACTTCTCCAACTCGCCGCTTCATCGGTACCGCCGCCGCAGCACGCAGGAGGCAGTGTCGCCTGTGCCGCTGTTGCACGTCTCGGGCATTCCGCTCGCGCTCCAGCGCGACCGGGCAGCGCTCATCGGCACCTTTGCGCAGTTCGGCTACGTCAAGGACTTCCGGTACCTCCAGAAGAACAACAAGATGGCGCTCATCGAGATGGGCTCGCTCGACGAAGCCGTCCTGGCGCTCTTGCACCTCGACAACCTCACGCACCCGGACTCGCACATGCGGGTGTCGTTCTCGAAAGCGTTCCAGTTCACGGAGACTGCGGCGGCAATGGTGGCGGCGGGAGTCGGTGCAGACGGCTACAGCAGTGGTCCGCCGCCGTCGCGTGCACCACGCGATCGCAGTCGCGACCGGAGTCGCGAGCGCCCGAGCAGCATGCGCACTGACACGCGGCTCCGAGATGGTGGCGGTGGCGACTACCGCGACCGCGGGTTCTCACGCGACAGTCGTGATAGCCGTGATAGCCGCGATAGCCGTGACAGCCGCGGTGGTCGGCCTGGCGACTCGTACCGTCGCCCTCCTCCTCAGCGCTACTGAGAGAGGTTTGTCGCAGCCATTCGCCTCTCGGACGACGCGCGACGACCCGACTGCCTGACTACGAGGCAAGTCGCGCTGGTCGTAGAGCGGCGTGGTCGAGCGCAGCTGTCGCTTTCCCATACCTTTCGTTCAACACTCTTCCCATTCATTCGTCCCGTTCGATCGTTCCGCATGGAGTGTCGAGTGGCGCCGGCGAACCCCCTCGCTCTCTCTCTCTCTCTCACTGACGTCTGTCTGGCGGTCCTAGAACGCAATGAACGCCTCCACTGACAACGGCCAGTGCGCTACAGGACAATGGGCGTACATTGCACGCGTTACAAGTCCAAGTCTGTCGCCACTGCAGCTGCTGCTGCTCGATGAGACGGCGACGTGCTTGTCATGTCGGGTCGCAATGTCGACGTCTCTGGCATCGCACTCGCACTTGTCGGCGCCTCTCGAGGACTCGCACTTGTCGTAGCGTGAAGGCGCCGCCGCTTCTTCTTCTTCTCCACGCGACTCACCATGTCCTTGTCCATGTGCAGGACGTTCCAGCAGATCTTTGCGTGCTCTTCATTCGGGTACTTGCGCGGCCGGATGCACACCGGGCGTTGGCAGCAGCTGCAGTAGTGCGCCGAGTTGGACCGCAAGCCGCGAAAGTAGCACACGGAACACCGCGCGTAGCGCTTGTCGCGGCCGCAGCTGCCGTACAATAGCGGCTGGCCAGTCTCATCGAGCAGCTTGGAGGTCGCTGCTGCGGACGACGACGCAGTCGAGTCGTCCTCGTCCGATCCAGTCGATGCCTGTTGCTGCGCAGTGTGCTGCGGGTTCTTACTGAGCGGCAAGAGCTCGCGCAGCGTGTGGCCTTCGAAGCTCCAGAGCGCGTTCATCGGGTCCTTCCCGGCACTCAGGACAGTCTCGTCGATCGCGTTCATCGCTACGGCTGCGCCACTTACTGCTTCGTGTTGGCGAGCGAGCTGCTGCTGCTGCTGTTGTGGATACTCAAAGGTCAGCGATCGCTTCGAGCTGCTCGCTTTCTTTGGTAGCAGTGACAGCGGAGAAGCTGCTCCAAGCGGCGATGTCGCCGAGAGCGACGCTGCAATCGTCGCTGCACCGTGGTCGCTCTTTGCAGCGTCTGCACGAACGGACAGAGTCTCTGCATCCCAGCCGTGCTGTGAGCCATCCACACACACACGCTCACACACTCACACACCATGGAGCAGATGTAGGACGCACTTGTCTTCTCGAGAGACCGCAGCTTTGCGAGCGCAATGACTCGCTCGATGCGATCGGGGTCTAAGCGGTACGCCTGTGGTCGTCGCACATGCGCACAGGAGCCCAAGAGTGAGTGAGCACGTAGTCACGTGAGTGCGTTTGCACGCGAGGCTGTCGCGACTCAAAGGAAGAGAC
The DNA here is from genome assembly GCA_023333885.1 of Globisporangium parvum. NCBI lineage: Eukaryota > Oomycota > Peronosporomycetes > Pythiales > Pythiaceae > Globisporangium > Globisporangium parvum. The sequence goes on from JAASFT010000494.1 coordinate 5,683, forward strand.
AAGCAGTGGCAGTCGGCAGACGCACGCCTTCGACCATGCTGACGAGCTCCTCGTCCTCCATGCTGCGGAGGAACTTGGCGAGCGACTGCGCAGCCCCCATGCTCGATCACTCGATCGATCGATCGCTTGGCAAAGTCGAGAGGAAGAGCGCCGGAACTCGTTTACACTTGCCTGAACTATGCTGAGCCGAATCGTATTTGCGACCGATAGTGCGAAAAACAAGATCATCGAGAGCGTTTAGACTTGAAACCAGTATGTGGGTCGAACCAGTGCCAAAACCACCTAGTGATAAAATTGAGGTTTCTCAATTCCACTAGCGTCCACTATGTGGCAAACACAATAATCAACACAAGTGTGCACCGATCCAGCTTGAGCAAGCACACCAAGTCGTTTCGAGTCGGAGTCCGCGCGCAGATGCTAGCTTTGTTCGGCATCGAAAGCTCTGCAGACATGAGCTCGTAGCAGTGTTTTCAGTTGCACAAACTCGCTCGCACGACGACGTCGACGAGGATGACTAAGCAAGAGCGCGCCACTTGCTTCCTTCCTGGTAGGTGACTTGCAGCAGCTGCTATGTACTGGCTACCGGATCTCGCTACGCGCCTCCAAGTCGCTGCTACATACTAGTACTAGTACCTCGTACCTCGAGCGCATGTATAGTCGAGTCGATGCTCCTGACGCATCTTGCTGCTACCGAGACAAGGAAGGACTGGAAAATCTGGCGCGATCCTTTGCTGGAGATGCAAGTGCACTGACGTTGAGGAGGCGAGTGGCACCACCACCGCACCGAATGCACGTCCAGTTCCAGTCCCGACCTTGCGCCGCAGCTTGACAACAGCGACGACGACAGCAGCGACGACGAAGCACAGAAAGGCTGGGTGTAGGGCGGACTGAACTAAATCCAGTCAGATATTGTACGATCCGGCTATTTATCGAAAATGCGGCGCTTCCAGCACTCGATTCGCCGATTCGCCGATTCGCATCTGCTCGAGCACTCGCTCACTCGTACGCTCGAATGCCGGCCGCCACTGTCGCTGCTGCGCCGACGTCGCCATGCGTCGCAGTCGTCGGTCCTTCTGGCGTCGGCAAGCGCGCGCTCGCGTGTGCACTCGGCGCGGTGCCAGCTCCAGGCAGCACGACATGCTTTTCATGGCGCGCACGGCAGCTCGAGATCATGCGCGAGCCGCAGCAGCTTGGATGCAGCGGCGGCGCCACTGCTGCTGCTGTCGTTGTTGTTGTGTTTGACTTGACGCGCAAAGAGTCGTTCGAAGCTGCGCTCGCTCAGGTACGAAGCATGTCTGCGCCTGTGTGCGTGTGCGCTCACGATCGTGCGCTCGCTCTTGCTCACCTAGCGCAATGCGTGTGTGCAGTGGTCGTCTGTATCGACGAGCACAGGTACGAGCCACACGCTCCTCGTCGGCACAAAGCTCGACTTGCCACACAAGCGCGAGGTCTTCCACGCCGAAGCGCTTCAAGCGACTGAGATGCAGTTTGACGGCGCGTACGTCGAAGTGAGCGCTCGGCACGCACCGTTCACCGGCGTCGACGAAGTCGAGCGCGTGCTGCAGTCGTGGACGTGCGCTGCTGTCAGCAGCACCGAGACTGCGCTCGATGGAGCTGCACTGCCTGTAGTACCGAGCCGCGACGCGCCTGTGCGTGCGAGCGAGAGTGCGTCGTGGCCATCGTCGCCTGTACACGACAGCAGAAGCAGTCGAGACCGCTCGCCTTCGCGCACGTCATGTCTTCGCGCGAGCGTGTGGCTCTATGATCCAACGGAAGATCACCCGCCGTCGCCGGAGCACGACGTGAAGCTCCGGCCGATCTCGCGCGCGCTCTTTGAGATCCGCGGCGCAGCGCACGACAAGATGAAGGCGGCGGCCAAGTACCGCGGGCGCGAAGGGAGCCAGCTCCTGCAGCGCAGCAAGTACTACGGACCGACCGAGAGCAGTCGCCACATGCGGTGGCACGAAGAGCAGAAGCGATTGGCAGCGATGGCCAAGTCGCCGCCGCGGCTCTCGTGCGTCGCTTCGGCGGCGTCAGGGCATGTGCGTCCCCGCAGTGCGAGCCACGGCGCTCGCAGCTACGAGCGCGAGCACGACCGCCTGGCGACCAAGTCGTTTGTCCAGCCGACTGAGCTCTTGCGGCAGCGTAAGCTCGAGCTCTTGGCCAAGAAAGCGCTCGTGCTCGCAGCGTCGAGCAGTCGATCGGCTGCTGTCAAGACCACAGGCACACGGTCGCTACGGCCGCCGCATGCCACTGACCAGCAGCAACAGCAGGAGCAAAAGCGCACAAAGAAGAGCGCAAGCGCAGCACTCCCCTCGGTCGGAGACCATGCGCCGAGTCGTCACTGCGAGCCAGGCGTCGCCGTTCCAACTGCACCGCTCTCCAGTTCGTCATGCCAGCAATCGCCACTGTACGATGCTGGTGACGCTGGGACTGCTCTGGCGAGTGAGCAATCACCAGTAGACGCCACGACACCATTGCATTGTCGCAAGGGTCTCCGGATCGACACAGCAGCCAACGGCAACAGTGTCATAACGGCGCTCGTGTCGTCTGGTGCTGACGGTGACGCTGCGCTCCCATCGCCCGTGCTGCTCGCGCACTTGCACTCGCCCGTGTCGCCAGCTGCAAGTCCTCGGCGCGAGCGGCGCGCAACGCTCGGACATGTGCCTTGCTCCGTCTCAACTGCAGAGTTGCCAGACGACGTCGTTGTGAGCTCTGCCGACGAACATGCCGTTCAAACAGCAGCAGCAGGAGGGAGCGAGGCTGTTGGTGACGACGCCGCTGGGACTGAAGACGCCACAAGCATTGGCGCCGCAGCCAGTGGTGACATGGCGCCAGTGGACGCACTTGCAGCGGCACCAGAAGCTGCTGCGCCGTTTGACTGGAGCGCCGACATTGACGACATGCTCGACTACTTTGACGGCGTGACCCTGCCGATCTAGCATCGCCCACACATGGTCCATGCACCACGACGTACACTACGACAGCGCCATTCCAGCGCCATCGACACGCACACCGACTCAGTACACTAGGACGCAGCAGCACTGGAGGAGACCCGGCGAATCGATTCTCGACCGGTTTACCCCGATTCACACAAAAACTGCACCGGTCGGGCCGCGCGCACTCGCTGGCTCAGAGCGTAATGCGCACGCCCGTGACGACTTCTGCCCACATGACGAGGTCGCACAGGAGCGAGTACGTCGGATAGATGAACGTCGCTGGGCGGTTGCCTTCGAAGAAAAAGTGGCCAGTCCACGCGCAGGCGTAGCCGCACACGAGCGTCGCGACGACTGCGAGCGCGCTGCCACCGAGGAAGCGCGTGGTCGCGAAGAACACGACGAGCACAACAAGCGCCTCGGCGACTCCAGTGTCGTGGTGGCGAAACACATCGAACGCCACTTGCCCGCACTTGACTGTCGATGCAGCGAGATGGCCACGCGCGCGAGCACACCGAGCGCTTAGCGATTGCAAAAGGTAGCAGAGCGCGCAGAGCTATCGGTAGTACGCAGACGTACGTGCGAGGACGCCACCACCGAGCAGCTCGGGGTTTGCGAGGACGATGAGCAAGACGAAAGACGTGCCGACTGCATGAAGAATGACAGACGTCTCGTTCTGGTGGTCGTCTTGACTGGCGCGTGGTAGACAGCAGCGAGCGGAGTGTGAGGCATGCACACGTACAAACACACCATGTGCGTGTATAGTGGATACGAGTGACGTACTAGCGCGAGCGGAACGAGCGGAGATCTGGGTACGGCTTGAGTGCGGACGGTGGCTGTGTCGGCGGCGCGAGCTGCAGCAACTGCGGCGTCGCGTACGTGAGCAGCGCCACGAGCGCCGCAACAATGAGCCACCGCGGACGCAGGAACGTCGCGCTAGCGGCAGCAATGGGCGACTTGGTCATCTTCGAGCTAGAGCGCGTGCAGACGTGCTTGTGCCTTGGCGCGTGTTCGAGAATGAGCGCATGCGTGGGCATGAAGTGCGGGAACGACCAACTGTCGCGTTGACGTTCTTGCCAGTATAGAAACATCAAGATTATCGAGTCGCACAAGTGAATGGCGATGCTGCTGCTCTTCCGACGGCTGCGGAGCATGCCGCTGGCGCAGCGCCGAGCGCTCTCATCGACGCGCGCGCTCAGCGCAGCCGAGAGCGACACGATCTTTGCGCTCTCGTCAGCTGAGGGCAAAGCTGGCGTTGCAGTCATCCGCATCTCGGGCGAGAGTGCAGAGCCGTGCCTCCGCGCACTCTGCACGAGCGACAAGCTGCCGCTGCCGCGCACGTACGTCCAGACACTGCCGCTTTGCTCGACGCTTGCTATGGTTCCTTTCCATACAAGCTAGCTAACGCAGTGGCGCTACGTGGTTGCGTGCATTGACCCAGCGCGGCGTTCCGGAAGCTCTACCACCCGCTGTCGCGCGCGCACTTGGACGACGCGCTGGCGATCCGGTTCCCGCAGCCAAACAGGTTGCGCATCATCTGCCCTTGCGATGCTCCACGCATATAGACACAGCGATAGACCGTACTCACTCGCACTACTCTGGTGCCTGCAGCTTCACTGGCGAAGACGTCGTCGAGCTCCATGTACACGGCAGCATCGCAGTGGTCTCGGGCGTCTTGGAAGCGCTGAGCACGATCCCGGTACGCGCCATGTCTGTGCTGTGTATGCTCCTAAGCGCTCTTGTGCTAACAGCAGACTCTACGCCTGTGCTGTGGGCACCCTTGTGCGCACTATCCAGCACTGCCGCGCAGCGGAGCCTGGCGAGTTCACGGAGCGCGCGTTCGCGAACAACAAGATCGACCTCATGCAGGTCGAAGGGCTCGCCGACTTGCTGAGCGCCGAGACTGAAGCGCAGCGCGCGCAAGCGCTGCGGCAGCTCTCGGGCGACATTGGCGACGTGTATGAGCAGTGGCGCGCAGAGCTCGTGCGGTGCTTGGCGTACGCCGAGGCGATGATCGACTTTGGCGACGACGAGGACGACGTCACTGACGCGTCGTACGAAGCAGCGATCGCGCGGTACGTGCTCGGTCGCCACGTGTGCGACGTGTTGGCTTCGCTCAGTGCGCTAGTGCCTCACGGTCTCTCTGAGCGTGCCTTGCTGCTCGACAGCGTTCGAGACCTCGCGACGTCGATCCGGCAGCACCTCGCAGACGGCCGCAAAGGCGAGATCCTGCGCAGCGGCGTCCAGGTCGCGATCCTCGGTCCGCCAAACGCTGGCAAGAGCAGTCTGCTCAACGTCCTTGCGCGTCGCCCAGCTGCGATTGTGTCGGCGATCGCCGGGACCACGCGCGACATCGTGCAAGTGCCGCTGAACATTGCTGGGTACCCTGTGCTCGTGAGCGACACGGCGGGCCTGCGCGCGTCGGACGACGTGATCGAGCAAGAGGGCGTGCTGCGCGCGCAGCAGTGCGCGACAGACGCGGACATTCGCGTCGTGATGATGGACATCCACGTACGTCTCTTGGTACCAAGCTGACAGGTGCTGGCGGGTCCTGCCACTCATGTTGCTACGCCCTCGTGTCTTGTTAGAACGCTGCACTGCTGCAGACGGATGAGTACGAGGCGTACCTCGCTCGGAGCGACGATGTGCTCGTGGTGCTGAACAAGAGCGACCAAACGAGCGCAGCGCATGTGCAGGACGTCGTACGTGCGCTGGAAGCGAGCCACCCCGCGCTCTCTCGCAGCCACATCCACGTCATCTCGTGTGCCCAGGGCGACGGCATCGACGCGCTCGTCGACAAGCTCGCAGGAGTTGTCAAGCACAAGTACGTACTACCGCGTGCTTCGTGCGACTGCCGTGACGCAAGAAGACGCAGGCTGACGTTGTCTGCCTCTGCGTGTGCGTATGCAGACTCCAAGGCTCAACTGGCACTGCAGCAGCCGGTGCGATCATCACGCGCGAGCGCCATCGCGAGTGCCTCGTCGCGTGCGCCGAAAGCCTCGACGCGTTCGTCGCGAATCCGTACGCGAGTGAGCTCGCAGCGGAAGACTTGCGCCGCGCAGTCGTTGCGATCGGTCGGATCCTCGGTCGCGTCGACGTCGAAGACGTACTCGACGTGCTCTTTCGCGACTTTTGTATTGGGAAATAGACACTGCCGCTTCATCCGAGGCTGCTGGCCGACGCGCCGCATGATTGAGCTCACGGCGTGCGAAGTGTACGCACACGAAGCCGCGACGGCCCACGCGGCAGCGCACGACGGCAGCAGCAGCAGTAGCAGCCAGAGCAATCAGCGCGAGTGTGAGCGCACAGGCGGCGGCGGTCCGCGAGCTGCGCGCGTGCTCCAGCCAGACTACTTGCCGCCTGTATGTGTACAGTGTGCATAGCGCTATGAACGACTGCGCGAGGCGTGACAGGCATGTGCGCATACGGTCTGCAATGTTGCGAGCAGGTGACTGAGCGAGCGCTGGCGTTCGAGAGCTTCTATGTCGTGCCTGATCGCGGCGTCTTTGGCGGTCGCGTACGTTGCGCCGCTTGAGCTTTTGCAAGCGCCAGCAGCTCACGCCTAACATGAGCACGTCCGCTGTGGTGACGGATCAACATGGCACTAGCACGATGGCACGATCCTGCACTGGCAGCCGCAGCAGACGTGCAGCTTCATCCCGCCCATTGTACGCGTTGTTCGGCAGTGGAGCGACTGGAGACTCTGTGCTCGCTCATCTAGGACAACGCTTCGCACATGCCGTCGCCTACCTCTCTACGCTTGCCCACTCTTGCTCTCTGTAGGTGAACCTCCTGCGCAAGCACATTGGTGCAGTGCTCGCGATGGCGTTCACGCCCGAGCTCGGGAAGGACGGGCTGCTCTTCAGCGGCTCGGCTGACCGCACGATCAAAGTCTGGGACCCCTGGGGCGGCTCCGAGGCGCAGCTCCACAGCCGCAGCGACCACTACTGCGTCCAGACGATCCACGGCCATAGTGGCAGCGTCACGTGCGTGCGGCTCGTGAGTCAACAACACCACGGACTCGTGAGCGCCAGTCTCGACCACACGATCCGGACGTGGTACCCAGCCGAAGGACGCGGGCTGCTGCTGTACCCGTGGTACGTCCCAGCGCAGACGATCGCGTTCGCAAGCGGGACGTGGCCCACTAGCCTCGTTGTGCGCGAAGGCGCGAGCTCGGCGCTCTTTGTCGGCGACTCCAGCGGCTGCATCTCGCTCTACGCAGCTGGTCTGAGCGCGCATGGCAGGTTGGACGACGCCATCCCAGACAGTTCGAGTCGCGCTCCAGGCGCCATTGCATCGTCATCGCCGTCCTCTGCACTCAGCCCTGAGATCGCGTACGCCGCCAAGTTCGAGTTCGCGCTCCGACGCAAACTCACACACTTCCACACCCTCGGCGTGCTCCACCTGGCGCTCGTGGCCGACAACAGCCTCGTTGTCTCGCTCGGCTATGACCAGAAAGCACAAGTGCTCGATGCGATCTCCGGTGCTCTGTCGTCGACGATCGTGAGTGCGACGCGCTTCACGTGCTGCGCCTGGGACGCACGCGGCCACTGCCTCCTCTTGGGCGACGCACTCGGACAGCTCACGATCTGGGACGTCTTCCAAGACAAGCGCGTGCGCACGATGCGCATCTTTCCACGCGAGACACTCGTTGTGTCTCTGAGTATCGTGATCAACAGCACCGCTGGGCATGCGAGCTGCGACTTTGTCTTTGCAGGTGCAGCGAGCTGCATGAAGCAGTGGCGCATTGACCGCGACGTTGGCTACGCTGAGTGCATCGGCCACTCCGAGTGCATCACTGCGCTCGCTGTGATCCGCGACGACGACGACGCCGCCTACGGTGGCATCGATGATAGCGATAGCGACGATGAGTGCCTTGAGCGCGACAGCATTGACAAGGAGGCTGCGCGCAGCATGGAGATCCCAAGCGCGCGCTTCGTCAGTGCGTCGCTCGACAATACGATCCGGTGCTGGGACGCGTACGCCATGAAGGCGTCGTTCGGGTTTGAGGAGCGCGAGTCCGAGGTCACGAGCATGGCGCCGTCGACGCTCTTTCGCAAGCTCTTCACGGGGCACGAGAGTGGCGGCGTGAAAGCCTGGGGCATCCACACAGGGCAGTGCGTGAAGAGTGCTGTGCGGTCCAAGAGCGCAGTCACGTGCGTTGCGAGTACGTCGCGTCCGTGACACGCCCGATCGCCTCGAACACGGAGCGCTAGACTTACGACACGGTCGCAACCGACGGTGCTTCTCTGCCACTTTGTCTCGTAGGCGCAGTCGTGCGCGGCCAAGAGTTCCTCCTCGCAGGCGACATGGACGGCAGTGTCACGATCTGGGAAGTCACGTTCGACGGACTCACGCGCACGGCGACACTCGCAGCGTCGCTCTCGCACGACAAGCGCGGCGACGAGATCTCGAGTCTCCTGTGCAACAGCGGGGTGTACCTCGCACCGCACGGCCACGAGTTCTTTGTCGTGGGCTTCAGCAGCGGCCACATCGCTGTACGACTTGCTCCCCTGTGTTCATGAGCCATCCATCCATTCCTGAGCTGACGCGGGTCACTGAGCCAGCTCGTGTGTTGATCCCCGTGCCTCGTGCCTTGTGCCTCGTGCGCAGATCTGGAGCTTGAGCAAGCGCGTGATGCTTCGGTCGTTCAAAGCCCATACTGACCGCGTGAGCTCGCTCGCGATGCACGGCGGCTTCCTGTTCTCAGGCTCGGACGACGCGCTCGTGCGCATGTGGAACCTTGTGAACTTTGCGTCGCCGTACGAACTTGGCGTGCTGCGTCCACCGTTTGCGACGTCGACGACTGGTACGGGGTCGCCGATTGTAGGCGTTGACGTCGTGCCAATGCGCGGTCTCGTCGTGATTGCTGCAGCCGACGGGTCTGTTGTCGTGTGGGACTACGGCGCGTTCGAAGGCGCGGATGACTTTGATGCGTACGGCAAAGTCGTGTACCGGAACAAGTGCGTCTCTGTATGCGTCACTGGGTTGCGAGCGAGAGCACCACGTGGTCGCGTTCAACTGAGCTGCACAAGCGCGTCTGTGCGGTCGTCACTGCTGTTGCTACTCGCAGGCACGAGAGCCACGCCCAGTGCATGCGCTACTGGCATTCGCGACAGTCGGTCCTCTGCGGTACGAGCGAGGGCAAGATCGTGGTCTTTGAGCTACCTGCGCGCGTACGTAGCCTGCTAGGTGGCGAGAGTGTCAACAAACCAAGGTGCTAACGTGCTTGCTGCTCGTCGTTGTGTCTGTCAATGCGTCACTCGCACACAGCTCTTTGCAGAACTGCCACGCGCATCCTCAGAGTGACACCGGACCACGACGAAAGCGAGACCCGTTGGCGAATAGAGAGCACCCACCGCCCTTGCGTGTTACATGTGATCGCCGACAGACTGAGACGTTTAGCAAGTATGCTGCGCGACTCCCTCGGAAGCTCTCTCGACGCAGGATACGTGCTGTTGGGAGCTTCTCCATGTGCTTGGCCCTGGCGTTGAACTGACCGACGCGCGCGATCGAGTACGTGTCGACCTCTCGACTTGATCGACCTCGCTTTGGGCAAGGTCCGATGCGAGACGACTTGAGACGACGCGGAAGAGCCACAGTAGTAGCAATATCTTAAAGCCCAACACGAACGATCCAACACGGCGAAGGTCAAAGGTGTTCAACAGCTCCACAGCTCAAGATGGTGCGCGTCAAGTTCGCCGTGCTGGGCGACTCGTTCGTGGATGTCGTGGCCGGCACGCTGGCACCGGATCAGCTGCCCAAGTGGGGCGGTGACGTCGAGTGCTCGCTGCCGATCCAATTGCAGCCTGGCGGGTCGGCGCTCAACACAGCGACGCACATCGGGAAGCTCGCGACGAACAACCCGCACCACGAGCTGCTCGTGGAGCTCCACACAGCCGTCGGTATGTGCGCGATCGCTCTGCTGCTCGGCATGCATCTGCCGCAATATCGCTTGCTCATGCACGATGCACGATGTGCATGTGGCTATCAACAACAGGGACTGACGCGTTCGCGCCAGTGCTCAAGAGCCACCTCCAGGCGCACAGCGTCGCGCTCAGCTCGCCCACGCTCGACACGATCCCCACTGGCGTCTGCATTGTCTTGAGCGGCACAGTACGTTTGCTCTCTTTCTACTATACGATACGACCCTGCGCAGCTGTACGCAGTCACTCACTCACTCGCCCACACGCGTGTGTCTGTGGTCGCATCTGCAGCAAGACCGCAGCTTCATCACGCACTACGGCGCCGCACGCGCGTTCAGCATCGAGGTGTGCACTACGACGCCTGCTGCTATCGCTAGCTGCGTGCATGCAGTGCGAGAAACATACCCGCACACTCACCGATGGCTCTGTCTGTCTCTACAACGCGCGTAGCACGTGGACGAAGCGCGCGTGCTCGGCGCCGACCACCTGCACATCGGCGGGTTCTACAGCTGCGCGAGTCTCCAGCGCGGTCTCAAGCCGCTGCTCGAGCGCGCGCACGCACACGGCCTCACGACGTCGCTCGACACGAACTACGACAGCAGCGAGGCGTGGAGCGGCCTTGACGACCTCTTGCCCCTTCTCGACGTCTTCCTCCCGAACGAAGTCGAAGCCATGAAGATCGCGCGCGTGGACTCGGTCGACGCCGCGTTCGTGTACTTTGCTACGCGCGTGCGCGGTCTCACCGTGATCAAGATCGGCGAAGGCGGTGCGCGCGCGCAGTGCTCGGGCACTGGTGCGACTTGGACGCACGGGAGCTTTGCGACCGACGTCGTCGATGTCACTGGCGCTGGCGACTCGTTCAACGCCGGCTTCCTCGCGACGTGGAAAGCCATGGCTGGGAGCGACGACGCAGTGCCGGAAGCGCTCAAGTGGGGCTGCGCGACTGCGTCCAAGTGCGTCTCAGCGCTCGGTGCGTGTTCGCTCCAGAGCTCGTACGACGACGTTGACGCAGTCATTCGCGCGAATGCGCTCAATGGAAAGTAGAGAGGAGCTGCAGGGCGACCAGAGAGAGCCGCTCGCTCATCGTCGTAGTGGGCAAGCAGGAACCGAGGCAATCTCTCCCTCGCTCGCTCTATGGCGATGTAGTCTGTTGAATGCCTCTGCGCGTGCGTCACTAGCGCGTCTTTGTGTCGTCACTCACAAACGCCTCTGGCCGTTCGACCGCAACGTTCTCTGCTGCGACTGCGCTCCGGAGCAGTTGCTAGGGCATCACCAGTCAGTCAGTCGGTCGGTCAGTCACGCAAAGACAGCACTTGTGCATGACGACGCAGATCAAACGGCACGCACCTCGACGCTCTTGTCGGTGACGTCGCCGTACCAGAGCACGCTCTTGTCCTTCGCGACCACAAAGCACTGCGGGATCGAGCAGACGTCAAACTTCACGAGGTACCTGCACCAGCAACACACGTGTACACCCACCACCATCATCGTCAGTCACTGCGGACGCCGCATATCACTGTTCATAGCACACGCGCGTACGTACGCTTTGCTCATGCGTCCATCTTCGATCGCAATCGGAAGCGAAAGCGCCTTGAGCTCATGAAAGTCGCTCGCATCCCGTCCTTTCACCTCGTACATCGCGAGCTCGTCGCGCGACTCCTGCGTCAGTCCGACAAACTGCACGGCTGGGTGTGTGCGCGTGTGAGAGAGAGAAAGCGTGAGATAGACGCCGCCACTTGATCGCTACTAAGAGCGAGCGAGAGAGATAGAGAGAACAGCGCCACGCACCGCCGTGCGTGATGACACTCCGCAGCCGTGCGAGTTCCTTTAGTGCTGCGCGCGACGGGCTACACCACGTCCCCTACGAGTCGCACATGCAGAGCTAGTTGATCAGCAAGCGCGCTTGCATCGCGACAGGTACAGTGATGACTAGTAGATGTAGGAGCAGCGGCCGTTGCACGCACGAAGAACAAGATGCAGGTGACTTTGTTGAGCTCCAGCTGCAGCGGCTCGCCGTGCACAAAGTCCACATGCTCGAGCTCCGCCGCTGCGCGTTGTAGAGACGAACACAGACACAGAGATCATTCCTTTGCTTGTTAGATGCGTCGCACAGAGCATACATGCACTTGAGCGCCACAAGCAAGAGAGACCATAGGAGCGCACCGTGCTGCTTGCGGCGGTCGTACTCGGCTTGCACGAGCGCGTCGTACTTCATCGTGGTCGTGCGGTTGTAGAACACTGCAGCTGTGACTGCGAGCACGAAGAGGTAGTCCTTGAGCTGCCAGTCGTGGCCGAGCGGGCCTGTGAACGCGTACGTGAGGTATGCAGCGAGTGCGCCGAGCGCGAGCGCCTGTGCCGCTGCCGCGCGCGTGTTGTCGCTCCAGCCCATTGTCGTCGCTGTCGTCGCTTCACGCCTCCTGGACACTCAAACAATATATGCGGATACTGCATTTTTGGCTATCATTTTCAGTAACCACAAATATGATCACCAACTATTGGGTAGTCCACCCAACGATCATGTGACCTTGTGTGAACCACACAGTTGAAATGGAGAGAGTGTAACCTTGTGGGTCACTCAACGTTGTTGAGCTCAACTTCGTGGGGTGTATCTGGATCGCTGAGAGTTGAGATGGCCATCTAGTGGGTTACAATGGAGGTAAAACTGTCATTTCCTGTTGTTTCTTGTTTCTCCCACCCACCGAGACAAAATTGGGAGACCGGACGGTAACATCGCCGAATGGTTCAGAAAACCGCTTTTGTTTTTACCCACATTCGAGATGTTCGAGTCTTGAGACATAAATTCGAACTCTGGGTCGATCGAGCCACCGCATTTTATGATTTGGGAGTTCCAAAAAGACCTGGACAGCTTCGCGCACAAATGCCAAAACAAAACGTGTCCAACTCGTTTTGCGTCCATTTGAGCACGTCCAAATCGGCTAAGCGAAGCTGGCTGCTGCTCGAAATGCACAAGCGAGGCTAGAACAGCGTCAAAAAGGGTTCTAAACGACGACCAAATCTGAACGAAACCTGGACCGCGATCGACCTCCCTCGACCAACTCGACCAGCACCCAACCGCGACACACACACACGAACATCGGCAACAAGATCGCGA
>JAASFT010000495.1:0-18589 GCA_023333885.1 Globisporangium parvum
AACGAGCTGCAGGACGTCATTTGCGCGTGGATCGACGTGTTTGGGGAACTGCTGGAGCGCAGCGATGGCGGTGCTCGGATCTCAACCGAGTCGCGCGACATGGTGAAGCGCGCAGTGGTGCAGCAGATCCTTCCGCGCCTTCCGCTCGCCGAGCCGACTGCGACGGATTCCCCAAGACTGGTGCGCGCCTTTGCACGTAAGGTGCTCGCGCGCATTCCGCGCCAAGACGGTATCGAGGAGTTTGTGCTCGGCGGCTCGTCGACACATGGAGCCCAGCACGCTGCAATCTTTGCCGAGCTGCTGCGCTCCGGCGCTGTGTTTGCGCCAGAGAAGCGCACGGCGGTCGTCGCGCAGTGGATCGTTCGTCAAGACTTCTCGCAGTGGCCCAAGTCGAGTGTGAAGACTCGCGTGCAGCTCTTGCACGAACTGTCGTCGTTCGTGTCGATTGCCGGACCAGACGGCTCGCCGTCGCAAGATGCGATGTCGTGGCTTCTCGAAGTGATTGACGCGCTCCGTCGCTCGATGACCGCTCGCAACGGCAACGACGAGAGCGCTGCGACGCGCCATGCGCTCTTTGTCTTCCTCGCAAGTGTGTGCGCGTGGCCGAGCAGTCAGAGCTTTGAGCGGCACATTGCGCTGCAAGCCACTGCAGCCTCGCCGTTTGTGCGTGTGTTCTCAGTCGAGCTGCTGCGCTCGTTTGGTGCGAGTGCGAGTCTCAGTGCAGTGGTCGAGCAGCTGTGGAAGCTGCTTCCACTGGTCCACGATACTCCAGCTGCTGCTGCTGTCACGAGTGATCTCAGCACAGACGCGATCGACTTCAACGCTGCTCTTCGCGTCTTTGCTCGCCAAGCGCACCTCGCAGCCGGTGCTCGTGCCACTGAGCGCGTGCAGCAGTCCGTGCTCCAGTACTGGAGCGTGGACGGATTCCAGTAGTGCGTTGCGTTGTCCGTCGCCAGTTGTGCCGCCGATCAATCGCTTCCTCACACAGCCGCTCCGTGTCTTCTTCGTCGTGCATGCCGCATCTTGGAGGATGTGTGAGTGTGCTGCTGCTGTGTTTGTTGTGCACGAGAAGCTGTAGTCTTCAAAGGCATTGGCGAGTACACCCTCGCAGAGTCGATGGAGCAATGTGTCTCCGGCAGCGATTGCATAGACCACGGCACGCAAGACGAGCACGAAGCACCAAGAACAAATGGCCGAGAGGTACCAGGACAGAGGCATGTAGGTCATCTAGATTCATTGGTTATCGAGCCATCATATGCATCCGTCGCTCACTCGCGCACGTCGTGCTGTGGTGATGTCTGTCGTGGTTGCTGGCGTGCAGCGGATGGCGTTTGCAGCGTTCGCGAGCCATCGTATTCCCGCCACGACGTGTAGTCTACACAGCAGCGCTCGTCGGCGTGACGGCGATCGGGACGTCGATGTCCTGCTGACTCGCGAACGAGTTGAAGATCTGCTCGAGCGTCGTCTGCGAGACGCTGTACTCGCGGATCGCCAGACTCTGCTTTGCCGCCTCGACGAGCTCGAACACGCTCGAGAGCTTGAGCGCCGACTGCTGCTGCTGCTGGCGCGCAGGACTTCGCTTCACAGGACTCGCGGCAAAGTGGTCACCCGCAGATAATGATGATGCTGCTGCTGCTGCTGTTGCGAGACTGTGGATCTTGAACCAGCACGAGTCGTTCTGCCGGTCGAGCAGCTCGGCCGAGCCAAAGCTCTGCAGCAGGAACGCCGCGATCGTCTCGAAGCGCGACTCGTTCATCCACCACGCTGCGAGCGTCGATGCCACGACGTACCCGTCGCGCTCGAGGCTGTGCGCGAGTGCGTAGCCAGTCTTGTGTGTGTTGGCGATCTTGGCAGACCAGTCGGCATGGCCGAGACGGCGACACGCGTCGTCGAGCTCGTCCGCTCGGATCTGCGCGTCGGGCGAGTCGAAGTACTGCAGCGCGAACGCCCGCACCTCGTCTGCAGTCGGCGCCTGGAGCTTGGCGTCAAACATGAGTCCGTCGCCAAAGCGGCTCTTGAGGTGCTGCACGCTGCCGAGACACTTCAAGCCGCCGCCGACCATGATGCCGACCTTGGTGCAGAGCGCCTCGCACTCCTCCATGCTGTGCGTCGTGAGCACGACCGTGGACTCCTTGTTGTACGTCGAGATCTCGGAGATGACGTCCCACATGAAGCGCCGCGAGACCGGGTCCATACCCGTGGACGGCTCGTCGAGGAACAGAATCGCTGGCGAGCCGATCATCGCGATCGCGACCGAGAGCTTGCGCTTGTTCCCGCCGCTCAAGCTGCCCGCGAGCTTGTGCTCGAACGCGAGTAAGTTCAGCTGTGCCATCTTCTCGCGCACGACGGCGTCGAGCGTGGCGTTCGGCACGCCCTTGATCTTCGCAAAGAGCTCGAGGTGCTCGCGCACTGAGAGCAGGTCGATGAGCGCGTCGAACTGCGGGCAGTAGCCGATCTGGCGCCGCACCGCGATCTGCTCGCGCAGGATGTCAAAGCCGCTGAGCGTCGCGCCGCCGGCCGTCGGCACCACGTCGCCAGTGAGCATCTTCATCGTCGTCGTCTTGCCGGCGCCGTTGATGCCGAGGAACCCAAAGCAGTCGCCGCGCTTCAAGCCGAACGTGAGGTCCTGCACTGCGACTTTCTCGCCCTTTGGGTACACCTTCCGGAGGTGCTGCAGTCGGATCACGTCCTGGTCGGTTCCAGCGCCAGTGTCGACGCGCTCGACCTCGGCTGCGACGTCCTCGTCCAGCGCCTGGGGCTCGAGCGCCACGTGCGGGTCTTTGCTGAGCTTCGCCTTGAGCGCCGGGAACGTGAGGCTGTAGTCGATCGCGAGCGCGAGCGCAAAGTACAAGACGGCGTCGACGACGAGGAAGATGAGGTTGTAGCCCATGTTGTTGAGCGCGAACGGGTTCGTGGACGACCAGAGGTCCGACTCGGCGCCGCCGTTGTGCGTGATCTCGATGATCGTGAGGTTGAGCAAGCCCGTGCCGAGGTTGTAGAGCGGCGAGAGGCGCCAGAGGAAGCTCAGGACCTTGTTCAGACTCTCCGTGCTCTCGATGACCGTGAGGAAGAACGAGACGATCATGAGCGCCACGCCGAGCACAAAGTTGATCATGATCATGTACGACTGCGACGACGGCGCGTTCACGAACGCGAACGACCAGCAGTACGCGTACGGACAGATGGCGAGGCCGAAGAGCACGAAAAGCAGGATCACGGACGGGAACGTTGCGTCGCCGCACGTGATGCACGTGCTCGAGCCCGTGAGCGCGCTGAGGTCGAAGATGTGGAGCAGCACGAGCGCCGCGGTCGCCGGAATGACGTACACCGCGAGGTCCCAGACGTAGTTCGCGAGCCAGAACGCCGGGATGCTCACACCCGAGACGAGCTGCTGGTGCTTCGAGTTGCGCTCTGGGTGGCGCTCCTGCACGAGCAGCGCGACGATCGACGCCGGGTAGTACGCGAACGCGATCGCGACGAAGATGCACGCCGAGAACGAGTTGTACGACGTGAACAGCGCCTTCGTGGATGACGTCAGCGGCAGCGGGAGGCTGTTCACCTTGAGCGTGAGCTTGGTTGTGTCACCCGCGCCGTCGACCGTTGATGCCATGTGCCGGTACAGCGCCTGGTCCATGAGCGACTTGAAGACCGCGGAGCCGTGCGGCAGCGTTGTGTTCACGAGCACGTTGTAGCCAAAGACGCGGCTCGCGTTGTCAGCGTGCACGAGGAAGCCGCCAAACTGGTCCGCAACGCCGTCCGTGAACGCACGCGTGTGCACGACCTCGCTCAGCCGCAAGAGGTATCCCGTCGCATCGGTGCGGTTCACTGGTGGACTCGTGTACGTCACGCCAAAGACAGTGGGCGAGTCGGTCGCGTACGGCGGCGCTCCGATCGCGTCTCGACTGAGCAGCACAGGCGACGCGCCAGTGAAGTAGCCCGACGCGCTAAACACGGCGTCGCATTGCGTGCCTTGCGGCTGTGTGCAGTACGACGGCAGGAGCACGTGGTGCGTCTTGGTCTCTTTCGCGAGTCCAGCGACGTCGAGGTGCATGATCGGGTCCGACTCGGTGAAGGTCCCGGCCGTGACGAGCGCGAGTCCGAGCACGAGCCACGCAATGGGCAGCACGAGGCTCACGATCATCATGCGTCGGTCGCGCTTGGCGATGCGGAAGCGCTTCTGGATCATCGCCACGAGCTGGATGACGAACGTCGAGCTGTCCAGTGATCCGTTGTCATTGCCACTGCTCTTGGCGCGGTGGTTGTCTTGCTGCTGCTTCTGCTCGTCGCTGCTGTCGTCCGACGCAAAGTTGGTCGTCGACGGCTCGTGGCGCGCGCCAGTGCGCTGCTTGACCGTGTTGAGCAGCGTGTGGTGGTTCGCGCCATTGTCGCCGTTCTCGCCGTCTTCGCCACTGTCGCCACTGCTGCTGTCGGCTGCTTCTGCGACCTTGATGAACACCTCCTCCATGGTCGTCACCGAGATGCCGTACGAGAGCAGCGCGAGATGCTCGAGGCTGCTGTCGAGTTCTCGGAACATGTGCGCGAACGTCGCCGAGGCGTCGAGCGGGAGTTGGAACGCGATCTCGGTCCCGACGTTGCTCAGCACGGCGGCCGACGCGATGTGGCGCTGGACGAACGTGATGACGCGGCTGTCGTCGCAGCCCTCCTCTTTGACGATCGTGAGGTTGTAGCCGGCGCCGAAGCGGTTCTTGAGGAAGAGCGAGGAGCCGCAGCAGCGCAGCTCGCCCTCGGCCATGATCGCGATGCGGTCGCCGAGGACGTCGGCTTCGTCCATAAAGTGCGTCGTGAGCACCATCACGCGGTCCTGCCGGTTGTTCATGAGAGTCTCCCAGATGTGTCGGCGCGAGTACGGGTCCATACCGGACGTAGGTTCGTCGAGGAAGATGAGCGAGCTCTTGCCGAGCAGTGAGATCGCGACCGAGAGCTTGCGCTTCATGCCGCCTGAGAGCGCGCTCGCGAGCACCTTGGTCTTGTCTGCGAGTCCGACCTCGGCGATCTTGCTCGCGACTTCGGCCTTGAGCGCCGTGCCGCTGTAGCCCTTGACGCGCGCGTAGAACTCGATGTGGTCCTCGACCGTGAGCTCCGGGTAGAGCACGTCGTGCTGGAAGCAGATGCCGAGCGACTCGCGGATCGCGTCCATGTCGTGGCGCAAGGACAAGCCGCGGAACGTCGCGTCGCCGGCGCTCGGCTCGAGCATGCCGGTGAGCATCGAGATGAGCGTCGTCTTGCCGGCGCCGTTGTGGCCGAGCAAGCACGTGATCTGTCCCGCGTACATGTTCAGGCGCAAGCGGTTCACCGCGACTTTCTCGCCGCCTGGCACTGCGAAGACCTTGCGCAGCCCCTGCACGGACAGCACCTGTCCTGTGAACTCCTGGTCGCGCAAGTCGTCGCCGACCGCCTCGATGTTTGGATTCACGGGGACGGTCACGCCCTCGGAGACTGAGCGCTGGAGCGACATGGCGCGCGCACTCGCCGACGCTCGCGCGGACTTGAGCCAGAACGACGGCTGGAGCGGGAAGTACCACTTCTCGGTCGTGCCGTACGTCTTCGGGACGACCTTCTCGAGGTACAGCCCCAGGAGCGTGTACAGCACGGTGTCGAGCGCGAGGAACCAGAGCGCCGTGGTGAAGCGGAAGTTGTCGATCCGCAGCGACGCGTTCGCAAAGCTCATGCCGATGTGCGACGTCTCGACGCTCGCGAGCGACTGGACGCCGAACACGAGCGCCACGGGCGAGAGCAGACACGCGAGGTTCTTCCCGAGCTCCGGCGACGAGTCCTTGAACGCGTTCGAGACGGCGTACATGACGAAGAAGCCGATGAAGCCGACGTACGTGCCAGTGCGCGCTTTCGAGAAGATGGAGCTCACGAAGAAGGCGAAGGCGAGGATGCTGAGACTGAAGAGGAAGAAGAAGACAAAGAGTAGCAGCACGTCCGACTCGGCGAAGAGCCCACCTTTCGCTGCCGCAGTCTGGCACACACTGCTCACGAACAGGATGACAATGTACGTCAAGTACCACGACGCCACGAGGCTCGACTCCTTCACGCCGAGGATCTTCATGAGCTCGCGCGACCGCGTCTCGCGCTCAGCGATGAGTCCGACGAGGATCTTGGAGAGCGGGTGGAGGTACGCGATGACGAAGAAGACCGGGAAGACGTCTTTGATCGTGTCGTAGAAGCTCGACTTGGGGTACGACGCGATCGGGAGCGGCGACGTCGTGGCGCCGAGGTACGGCTGCGGTGCCACACGCAAGGGCTGCAGCAGCGCACTGCGGTCCGCGGCAGTCAGCAGCGTCGGATCGAATGCCGGCGGGCTCGTCGGGTCGAATGCCGGCGGACTCGACGGGTCGCCACGCGCACGGCCCCAGGTCTGCGCGAGCACGGGGTCGCGCACCACTGCCTGCAGCAGCCGCGCGTCGACGTCGTCGCGCACGACGGCAACCGACGCGTTCGCCTGACACGTACCGGTCGTGCGCTGGCTGTCGGCGCGCCAGTCCGGCAAGCAGTTGGCGAACCGCGTGACGAGCGTCTGGAGCGTCATGAAGCCATTCGCGGTGTACTGGTGGTACGTCCGCGTCTCGAGGTCGCGCTGGAACGGCTTCCACGCCGACGCACCGTCCTTGCTGATCGTCTGCGGCACGTACCGGTCGCGCTGCGCGTCGTCGACAAACGTCGAGTTCATGCGGATCGTGTACTCGATCGACGCGGGCTTGCCGATCGTACTGTCGTCCGGATGGGTGTCGAACACGATGGCGCCGAAGATGCGCGGCCGGTCGGCGGTCGAGGCGTACGTCGCCGACGTGACGTACGTCTCAAGCGCCTCCTTGCTCGCGAAGAACTCGACGCTGTCCGCGAGCGACGGGATGACGAGCGTGGACGCGCGCGAGCCTGCGGGCAGCGCGATCGTGACGGTCGGGTACCACCGCTTGACGGTCTCGAAGAAGTACTCGCGCGTGAACGTGTTGTTCGGCGCGATCGCGATCTTGAACGGCGACACTTTGCCTTCGCACTCGCGCGGTAGTGCGTACGGCGACGAGGCGTTGAGGCTCACGCGACCGCCGATCGCGAGTTGGAGCTCGCAGCTCGCGCTGTTCGTCGCATTGAACGTCTTCTTGAGACGCGCGCGCTCGAACGAGAGCTCGCCCAGGTGGAGCAGGATGCCGGAGAGCGTCGTCTCGGGCACTGCAAACAGCGGCGTCGTCTCGGGCGCCACGAGCGAGTAGCCGCCGCTCGCAAAGAGGTTTGCTGGACGCGAGTAGACCGGAAAGCCCGGCGGCACGACGTAGCTGCTCGTGCGCGACTTGATGAGGTTCATGATGAGGATGAAGAGCACGGGCGCGACGATCTCAAAGAACAGCGCGACCGGGTGCTTGCGCTTGAGCAGCCAGTTCTTGCGCAGCAGCGTCGGGATGAAGCGCCATGGCGAGCGACTGCCGCCACTCGCAACACCAGCCTCGAGCAGTGCGCTCCCGCTCCGAGGCGAGTCGACCGGAAGTGGTTGGTCCATTTGCGTGTGTGCTTTGTGTAGTGTGTGATTTGTTGCGTATGGAAGTGGAGGTGGAAGTAAGTGGAAGTGGGTGGATCGATGGGAGGCTGCAGTGCGTGGTCGAGTGTCGAGTGCACAGAAGACTGCGAATCGAGAAGTGCGTAGACGTTTGAGCACCGAGGCGCTGGGTTGGTTCCATCGAACGCACACACACACGCACAGCGGCGGACGGACGGACACCCAGCAGGCGGCGCAGCAAAGTGTTGGACTCCCTCGCGAGCGGCGGCGGCGCGGCGCCACCACCTGTCAGTCGCCTCGTGTTGACTGTCGCTCACCTCACCTCGCCTCGCGTGTTCCTTCCTCACCGATGGATCGATCGACGACGACCGCATCCACAATGGCGCTGGAGCGTTGGTCTCTTCACACAAACACTCGTGTATGTGTGTGTGCGTGTGCTCTTGAGCTCTCTTGAGCTCTCTTGAGCTCTCTTCTTGAGCTCTCTCTTCTTGAGCTCTCTTGAGAGACGAGGCGCTTCGTCGCTTCGTGCGCCGCTGTCCATGAAGATGAAGAGCAGCGACGACTGAGTAGTAGCGAGCAACAGGCGCGCGAGCAGGTTGTGGATGCATGCATCGTTTGTGTCCATCGCCTGTATCATGTCCATTATGGCATGGCTGCAGCCTTTGTGTCCATCGTGTCAAAAGCCAAAGAAAGCGTTTGCTTGCATCGCTGCGCAACGACGCCAACGCTTTGAACGAGACCTCCTGCGTGCGTTGGAACAGCAGCATGGCGTCATGCCCGACTCAGCAAGCGCACGAGCAAGAGCAAGCGCAAGAAGAGCAAGTTGCTCTGAGCAATGCGTTGTGGGTGCGCCACTCTCGCGTGAACTACCACACCGTATGAGTCAGCGAGCTTGGCAAACAACTGATTGACCTGATCAGCCGCACTACATACCATCGAGTGCAGCAAAGGCATACTAGTGCGTGAGTGCGTTGGAGCAGCCACGCGCTGCAGACCAGCATGCTCAGTGTGTTGTCTGTCTCTGCTTGCGCGCAGGAGCAGTGACTCGTGCCTGGTCGTGGTCGGTGATCGCTACTACAAACTCGCTGCATGCGCCAGCACAAAGAGCACACATGCACAGAGGTTCGTCTCAGCACATTCGCTTGCTTGCTCGCTCGCGCAGTTGATCTTGAGCGTTTGGTTTGGTTTGGTTTGGTTTGGTTTGGTTTGGTTTGGATTGGATTGGAGCGCCGACATCGCAAGCATCGTAGCCGGCGGTGTCGTCGATAAGCTGCGCGGTGTCCACGCATGTCACCACTGACAGCAACAAAGCAACAACAGCGACCCGTAGTCGCAGTCGCTAGCGAGATGCGAGATGCGAGATGCGAGATGCGCATTGTGTGTGTGTGCCGCTTGCACTGCACCGCCCGCCCGCAGTGCCACACACCAGAATCCATCTCGAGCAGTGCTTCACTCTCGTCGCATGTTTGTTTACCTCGCGCAGCGCTTTTGAAACCCAGAGCAATCATTGCACTAGTGACGGTGTTTCTGCTTGGCGGCACGCGAGTCGCTGTTCGCGCAACACGAGCGCACCTGCTTCTCGCGCGATCCATAGTTCTCGTGCCCGAACGATAGAGGCTCAGACAGTGCGCAGTGCAGCAGCAGAAGCAGCACCGCGCAGAGCGACTTGCTCGCCATCCTGACAGCAGCACCAACGATTGATGGTGGTGATACTTCGTGTACCGGCGAGACGCATGTAGCATACGAGTCGATTCAGCCGTAGCAGCAGGGCATGCTATCTTTCAACGACGCGCTGCATGTGACCTTCCTACCAAGTCAAGTCGAGCGCAAGTCGGCGTTGTTGCTGCTGCTTGAGGCAGCAGCGCTGCATGAGGAGGAGGCTCGTTTGGCTCGTTCGTTCGTTCGTTCGTTCTTGAGCAAGCGAGTTTTGCGTCTTGTGCGAGGCGATTGTTGCGAAAAGAACGTTGCGCCGAGAAAGAACTCTGCTCTGGTTCGCCTCTGTTTTGTAGTGGACATATATGAGGAGGAGATTCAAGGAGGGTCTTGTTCTCGATACAGAACGCCCACATCTCACCGACACTGATCTCGTTGCATGACTGTCAGCTGTCTGTACACTGTTGAGGCGCCTCGTCTTCAGCTCAAAGCAGCAGCTGTGACACAGCGCGCAGAGCATCGAGCAACGCGTCGCCAAAGCCGAGGTCAAAGACTGTTGTGCGTGCGCCATTGGTGCTCGCGATAAAGCTAAAAATAGACAGTTGTTTCTGACAAGTTTGGATACTTGTGTCTTTTTTGCAATTTCAACTGAACCGAACCTAGCCATGCTACATTTGTGATATCAGTGAACAATACGTCTCATATATGCGATTTTCGTTAGTTTTGTTTGTCGTATGGTGCTATTGATGCAAATTGCGGTATCCACGAGTCTAGAGTGCTGAGAACCGAAAGGTATCGATTGCATTCTTGCAGTTAGTTTGGGAGTGAAGGTGATCAAACGAGCACACGCGGCACACACTCAAGAACGCGCGAGCGAGCGAGCGACGACAGATCTCGTTGCTGTTGCGATCTGCGCTTGCACAGAGGACCCAGACCGAGACACACGCGAGCACGCACGATGTTCCCCTCCATGTCTGGCCACAGCAAACCGAGCAGCGTCGCTCATTTGATCGCACAGTGCATTCAGCCAGGGACAACTGCAGACTTGTAGAACGCCATGCACGCACGCACTAACAAACATCACGCACTCGCACAGCCGACATGTGCGCCATCGAGTCTCGCGAACTCGACGCTGTGGATGTGGGTGGGTCTGCACACTTGTAGACCTCGAGCATATGAGTGGCTATAGCGCTCGTTGCTTTCCTCCTCACAACGAACATGGCCAAGCAGTCGGAGCATTGAACAGCACGTCGCGCTGCCAATCGAGACACTGCAGCTCGCTGCTGTGGTGATTCCCAGTCGGACTGCTTTACACGTGTTTGGCGCAAGTGCGACGAGACTCATGCAGTGTCGTTGGTGAGCAGCTGTGGGAGCACTCAGCACCGTCCACCCCTTTTTGCCGCATAGGGCGGCTGATGCACTGAGAGCCTTGAAAGATAGGCTCGACCTCCCGTCGGAACCGGTTAGCAGGACTAGGCGGTGTAGCTGGAGGAATGGGTATTGCAGCTCGGATTGACGTAGCACAATATACCTCACTGACAACAACAACAACAGCTGTGGGAGCACTGGTTCAGGTAACGACACTATACTACGACTGCTGCTCCGAATGGTGTGCTGCCACTGGAGATCATCAGCGTGCCTTCGACCTGTCCCGACCTGCTCGTGCTCTAGCTACTCGCTCGTGCCTTGCCGAAACTTGGTGTTTGATCCAGACGCTAGGAACTCACTCGCGACAGACGCGCGATGGAAATGGAATCTGTACACTCACGTCGCAGTCACGATTCCTTTGCGCGTTCAACACGCACAAAATCAACAAACAAACAAACGCAGCAACAGATCAAAACCATCAAGCAACACGACAGCTCATGCAGCGCCTCATGATTCGCTCTGCGCAGACACCAGCGCCAGCTCACACACGCACGAGTGCGTCCACGCTCGCGCTGAACGACAGTGGCAGTGACGATGACGCTGATGCTGCTGAAGACGACGAAGCAGCAGCCGAGAGCGCGACTGCGGCAGCAATGGAGACAGCTGATCAGCAGCAGCAGCAGCGCTGGCGACAACGCTACACTTCGCCACAAGGCAATAGCAACAGCAGCAGCAGCAACAGCAGGTTTGGCGGGTTGCGCGACAGCATGCCGACGCGGCAAGTGAACCTCTTCACGTACGACGCCAGCAGCTCGAGACGCTCTGCGTACGTCGAGACCAAGATCGGCGGCCATTCGCTGGACCACCGACGCTTCTTCTACCCGGACTGGCAGCCGCTGCGTCCATCCGTCTCGACTGCAGTCTGGACGGCGGCGGCGTGCATGCTCAGCGGACGCTCGTCGCCGGCGTACGAGATCACAAAGCACGACGTGCTCGACTACGCAGTCACAAAGATCGGCGGACATCCGCTCGACCACGTGCCGTTCATCGACCGCGGTCAGCCGTCGCGGCCGCTGCTGGGCTACGTCCCCAACAGACCACGAGCATTGCTCGGACCCGGCGCGCTTCGGTCGCGTCCAGCGCCTGCAGTCATCGGTCGCAACCTTGCGCACCTGTACGACTGCAGTCGGTGCTTGCGCATGCGCCAGTCGCCGCGCGTGCAGCTGAGCTGCGGCCACCCGGTGTGCGCAACGTGCGTGTCGTCGAGGTCGATGCACCACGCCGAGTCGGGCGAGTTCTGCTTCCTCGAGTGCACACAGTGCGCGGCGCTCGTGTCGATCGAAGCGATCGTGTTCTCGGGTCAGTACGCTGTCCGCATCCACGCGCCAGCTGTGCGGACGCTCGCTGAGTTCGTGCAGCGCACCACCAGTGGCTCATTGCCGCTCGCTCCGGCCGCGTCGGTGCAACCGCCGAGCGCAGGGTCGACGCATGGCTGGAAGTACGGTGGCATTGTCGCAGTCCTCGCGTTCGCCGCCAAGAAACTGTATCCATCGGCGCATGGGCGTGCAAGCGTAGCGCAGTCGCCATTCAGTCACGTCCTAGTGAATGAGCGTGCATCAGATGACACGACCGGTCTTGCGGCTACGAATGCCCAGGATGCGTCATTGCTGGACGACATGGCTGCGCTCGCGACGCATCGTGTGAGTGAAGTCGCTGTTGCTGCCGAGGCGGTCGAAGACACAACCGCAAACGGTGCCGCACGGTGGCAGAAGCGCATAGTGAGCTTGAAAGCGCCGTCGCAGCTGCTCAAGTTCGAGTTCGTGAAGACGCTCGGGATCGGGAACTTTGCGGAAGTGATGCTCGTGAAGCACAAGCGAGCTGGTGCGTCGGTGCTCTCGGTGCTCAAAGAGAGCGACAAGCTCCAGGAAGCCGTGAACGAGATTCGCATCCTGTCCAAGATCCGCAGTCCGCACGTCGTGCGGATCTTCCAGTACTTCATTGAAGAGGTCGGGCACCGCCACTTTGCGTACATTGAGATGGAGTACTGCGACCGCGGCGACCTCGTGCAGATGCTTCGGCAGCAGGTGCGTTGTGTGTGTCCTAGTGCTGGTGCAGTGGTGCTGCTGTAGGATATTGAGTGGGTCGGTGCCGTCTTGTGAACAGCGCTGACCATCCTGTTTGGGCCATCGAATCACTGACGGACTGTCGGGCGGCGCTGCACAGGGACCACTGGAACCTGCGACGTTTGACTCGTTCTTCCGACAGCTCTGTCTTGGGCTGCAGGAGATCCACGCACACGGCATCATCCACCGCGACCTCAAGCCTGGGAACGTGCTGCTCACGGTAGGTGCAAGAGAGCGAGTGCTCCAGTGTCACTGCACGTCTTCCCCTTGTTACCTCTTTGTCTGGCGCGCTGACGTACTTTGTGTGCTTCCTGCGCATGTCCGCTACTGCGTGTCATCGCCTCGAACTAGAGCGATGGCGTGGCCAAGATCGCTGACTTTGGCGTCTCGACGTGGCTCGAGAGCGATCTGCTCACGCACCACGCCGCTGGGACCGTGGCGTTCATGGCGCCAGAGGTGCGGCGCTACTTCCTGGGCGAAGACGTGAGCTATGACACCACCGCCGACATCTGGTCGCTCGGTGCGCTCGCGTTTGCGATGCTCAGGGGCGACGCGGAGCCGCGCGTGGCCACGCGACCTCGTACGTGCTCTGTGGCATTAGTGTCGCCATGCAACCGCATGGTATTGGTGCAGCACTGACACGTGGACATGTGTGCATGCCCTTGCGATGGCAGTGGACGAGCTGCTGGACGAGCTGCGCGAGCAAGGCGTTCGCGAGCAGTACATACAGCTGCTGCGGCGCACGCTCGACCCAGTGCCGACGCAGCGTGCGACGCTGACAGAGCTGCTCGCGCTCTTCCCAGCCATGAACGCCAAGCTGTAGCAAAACGCGCGCATGAAGAGCAGCGACGTCGATGTATTTATTCCGATCTAGCACTCAGTTGCGTCGTCTACACGTGTCCTCGCTCTCGTGACACGAGTGCAGATGATATGAGCGTGTGTGTGTTATGTGTGGTATGCATGTGGCGGTGCTCGTGACGCTCGGCACTACGTTGTTTATGCCAGGAACGCGTCGATCCACTCAAGCGCCTTCGTCTGGTCCTTGTCCGCGAGGTACGCGCTCAGCGCCTGCGTGAGCAGCTGGAACTGGCGATCGCTCGCACCGAACGCCGCCTTCTTCACCTGCACGCGCTTTTCGTCGTCGATCGCGCCAGTCGCAAAGAGCGCTTCGAGCGCTTCGTGCACTACACTTGGCTCGGAGGACGGCGCCGACGAGTCTACCAAGAGCCCCATCCACATCCACGTCAGCTCGCTTGTCGCAGATCCTTCCGCCGTCATCTCGTCGCCATTCCACTCGAACGGACGCACCTGGCTGCCGCATGCGCTTGAGCGAGTTCTCGACGCCTGTGCTCCCAAAGCCACCGGCGCCGCGCTCGGTCTCTTCGATCTCGTCCACGAGCGAGATCTCGGCGTACGCGATCTTCTCAAGGATCAGCTGCGCGACGCGGTCGCCGCGCTTGACTGCGAACATAAGGATAGAGAGATAGAGAGATAGAGAGAGTGTGTGGAGATGTCACACAGCCACGTCAGTCGATTGTCATGACCTGGCAAACGCACTAGCAGCGCGTTGACGGCAGCAGTCGCACCTTCAAAGTCTTCGTCGGCGTGGTTGAAGAGGATCACGCCGACGTTGCCGCGATAGTCGGCGTCTGCAGTGCATCCATCGAGCGAGTAAATGCATGGAGTGAGTGAGTGAGTGAGTGCGTGAGTGCGTGAGACGGTCAGTATCGCAACCAGCACGGCATCACTGCGAACACAAGAGCGGCGACGCACCGATGACACCTGCGCCAGTGTCAATGAACTTCTTGAGCGCAAGGCCCGAGCGCGGCGCCACGCGCGCGTAGCAGCCGTCCGGCACAGCGACAACGAGGTCGGTCTTGACAAGTCCCTTGCCGCGCGCGGGGATGGTTGCGTCGTAGGCGCTCGAGAGGTCGAAGCCTGCGGCGAGCGCCGAGCCGCGCGTCGGCAGGATCGCGAGCTCCGTGAGCTTCTTCACGCGCAGCAGCACAGGAGCAGACATGTCGGGAAGTGCGGGCGTCGGTGACGACGTTGAGCGATCGCGAAGTGGCACGTTGCTCCGCACGCGTGACGACGACGAATGGCGCGAAGAGCTGCAACAATGAGGACGAGAGCAAGCTGCTGGCAAGTGTAGATCGAGTTCGCGTGGACCACAAAACTGCCTGTTCTGCCTCGCTTTTTGCTCTACCGGGAGCTGCGTCTTTTCAGCCCCGAGATCTTAGCTTCGCACGAGAAGAGGACATCGATGAGGACGACTACAGCGACGCCGCCTCCGCCACTCTTGCCGGAGCCCGAGAAGACGGCGAAGCTCGCGCTGGTCGCTGCCAAACACCTGATGGTGACGCACGGGTGCTCAGCGACCGACACAGCATACGAGTTCCGACTCGGTATTCCCGGCGTGTCGCGATCAACGCTAGAACGGAAGTTCGGTAAAGCGAAGCGTGACGCACAAACAATCGCATCGCCAAGTCCATCGCAGCAGCTCCAGCACCAGCAGAGCAAGAGCAAGAGCACATCACAGCAAACGAGCAAGAGGAAGAGCACGCGGCGTTGCAAAGCGCTCGACTTGCGCGACCGAGCGATGCAAGTGGTGCAAGAGAAGAAAGAGTGCACCTACGCAGACGTCGCAGAGGTCTTTGGACTGAGTGCGTCGGCTCTAGCTCGCCGTTGTCAGCGATTGGGGATCAAGCGCACCAAGACCAAGGCAGTAAGCAGCAAGGGCACCAAGACCAAGGCAAGCAGCAGCAGTCTCTCCTCAGCGCTGAAGAAGATCGCACAAGCGAAGCAGCGACTTGAAAAGAGAAGGGGAGCAGACGCAAAGAGACGAACTTATGATCGTCGACACCACCGTAGCGGAACTTGAGCGAGCACAAGACTCACTCACTAACGCACTCACTCGGATCTCTTTCTTATCTACACTCGCTGCTCGTGCAAAGCGCTGGCGACACGGCAAACTCCTATCTGCCTGTCTCCTCCTCGTCTCTTTAGCCAAAGAGCACACACTTGACGAGCTCACTGAACTGCGCACCGCCATAGTCATTCTCGCCCTTCACAGTCGCGCGCAGCACGCGCTCCGCCTTGTCCACGAGCGTCTCGGCCAAGTAGAACGCGCCTTGCGCATCTTGCGCGTAGAAGAAGAACTTGAACTGCGGTCCGACATCACCCGACGCCATCGTGAAGATACGGTTCGCTGCGAACGCTTGCTCGATCTCTGCTTGTGCGGGGATCTGCGGCAGCTGCACAACGACGTTGCCCACGACGCGGCAGTTCGTCCACTTTGCTTGGAACGACGCTGCGTCGATCACAGGGTTTGGCACAAGCGCGAACGATGGCGCAGCAGCTGCCACAGGCGCACCAAGCGATGGACCCGAGCCGCCAAAGTCCATGTCCAGCAGATCCATGCTCGGCGCTGCTGGTGCGTGCACTGGCTGCGGCGGCAGTCGGTGACCCGCGTGCGCTGGCGCATTGTACTGCTGTTGCTGCTGGTGCGCACCGTAGCCGCCGTCGTCGGCGTGGCCAGCACCGTCGCCGTCTTCATCGTCCTCCTCCTCGTCGTCAAGATCGGCGACGGGGGCTGCGAGGTGCGTGGGCGAGACGAAGAGTTCGCTCGGCTTGTTGTACACGATCGCGAGCGTGTTGAACTCCTGGAAGAGCTTCTCCTTCAAGTCGCTCTCGACCATCTCCGTGAACTGGTGCACCGGCTCCTCCGTGCGGAACTGCGCCACGATCGCAGCAGCCTGCTCCGTCGGCTGGCGCTCGAGCAGACGGTAGTACAGCAGCGCGCGGTCGCGCACGTCCTGGTGGTTCGAGTCGTTGATCGCAGCATGGAGCAGCCGCCCGAGCATGCTCTGCATCTCTGGCGGACGCTTGAAGAAGAGCTTGAGCGCCGACGTGAGCAGCTCCAAAAGCACTGTCGGCGACGTCTCTTCGCTGAAGTCGTCAATGAGCTTCTCGAGCACGTACGGCGCACGGCGCATGTCCTGACCAAACTCGCCAATGAGCCACACGATCGCCGCCTTTGCTTGCGACTGCTGCACGGACGTGATGATGCGCGGCAGCACGTCGAGCACGTCGTGGCGCTTCTCCGGGTACTTGCGCAGCAGATCCTTCATCACGACGAGACTCTCGTCGCGCACGTAGTCGAGGTTCATCTCCAAAAAATCGACCATGGTGTCCACGATCTGGTCCTGCATCGCCGACATCGCCTGCGCCGCGGAGTGCGAGCCGTAAGCGTCCGGCGCGTTCGAGTACCCAGGCGCAGGCGCCGGGTACCCAGGCGCCGGCGGGTACCCGACCGAGAAGTTGTTGCTGACTGCGATGTCTGCGATAGCGCGGATCGAGCGCCGCGCAAGTTCTTGGTCCACGTCCGTGACATACTCGCTCAGCTCCGTGATAATGTCCGCGACGTTCGACGCGTCGGCGACACCCGAGAGGATGTCGATCTTGACGTACTTGACGTGCGTCGGCTCGTTGTAGCGGTTGTAGAACTGGCGGTAGTCACGGCTGAACACGCGCGGCTTCTTGCCGACCATGAGCAAGATGTGGTGCAGCACGCAGAAGTTGATCTCGTGGCTCCCGCCGGCCATGAGCGTGAGCAGCGGCTGGCGCATGCGCTCGAAGACCTGCTCCTGGATGCCCTCCATGCGTTCCGTGAGGTGGAAGAAACACTTGGCCGTGCCGAGCACCACGGCGCTGTTTGACACGCGCAAGCACTGCTCGAGCGTGTTCATGATGTTGAAGATCTCGTCTTCGTTCGCAGGCTTGTACCGCGCGGCGATCTGCAGGATGTTGCACTGACCCCACTCGTTAAAGTCCGAGATGCGGCTCAGCAGGTGCATGACGATCTGCTGGTTGATCGCGATCCCGCCCTCGTCCGCCATGATCTCGTTCAGCGCCACGAGGCAGTTCGACACGACTTGCGGGTCGCGGTCGCGGATCATGTTGTACAGCGTATCGATCATGTCGCTCTCTTTAATCAGCTCCGGGTTGAGCGAGTGCACCTTGAGGATGCCAATCACGCCCGTCTTGCGCACGTACGCGCTCGTGTCCGTGAGCGACTGCTGCAGCGGGTCGTGGATGTACTCGAGGATCGAGTCCAAGCGCAGCGAGCAGAGCGACCGCAGCGCGAGGCCGCGCACCATCGGGTCTTCATTGCGACTGTCGGGTGTGTGTGTGAGTGCGCGAGTGAGTGAGGAGTGGAGGTGGACGAAGAAGGAGTGTGAGTGCACGGGCACAAGTGAACGAGAGAACAAGAGGACGGATGCCCAGTGAGGCAGTCAGTCAACGAGAGTCGAACGCACCAGTCGTTGAGCAGCGTGTTGATGCACATGATCGCGAGCTCCGAGTTCTTGTTGGCGTAGTTGGTGAGGTAGAGGTAGACCATCTTCTTCGAGATCAGGTCCTTCGTGTCCACGCACAGCACCATCTCGCTAAAGAGCCGCGAGACGTCGATGCCGAGCGTCATGTACGCGATCACCTTCTTGATGATCTCGCGCTTGCGCTTCACGTCCTTCTCGACCGTCACCTCGCGCAGCAGCTGCCGAGATACACACATACACACGCACGACAATGCAAACGTGAGCCGCACGCACAGCGACAGTAGCAAGCACTTCCCCCTCGCTCTCACAAGACGCACTCATGCGCAGCAGAGCGTGCTTACGTTCTTGAGCTCGTTCACTTCGCCCTTCTTCTTGTCGGTAAAATAGTTTGGGTTGCCAGCACCACCCGGGACGCGACCGCCAGGGCCCGGCGTACCGACGCCGCCGGGCGGCGCAGGGCCACTCGGGTACCCGGTGTTCATGCTGCCGTGGCCAGACATGGAGGGGAACATCGTGCGTGCTCGCGTGTGTCTCGGTCTGGGTCCTCTGTGCAAGCGCAGATCGCAACAGCAACGAGATCTGTCGTCGCT
>JAASFT010000496.1:0-18581 GCA_023333885.1 Globisporangium parvum
TGAGCCCTTGAGCCCTTGAGCCCTTGAGCATCTGATCGTGGACACTGCTTGTAAGGACTTGGTGTGACACACACTCGCGACGCTGACATCCCGCTCGCGAGGTAGCGTCGTATCGCAAAGACAGTCCTTGTGATTCTCGGCGTCTGCAGTCTCGCAGGACGTCAGGACGTCAGGGGATCTGCAACAAGAGCAGACCTCGAGTCGATGGACCTCGTCTCGTGATCGCAACTCGGCTGTCGCGCGCAACATGGTGTCGTCGCCCCAACGCAACGCAAAAAACACAGTCTCGGGACACAAGCGACAGCGACAGCGTCCAGCAAGTGTCCAGCAATGCACGCGCTGAGCAAGCACTGCTCGCGACAGAGTTTCAGCCTCGGTGTCCTCCTGACGGGCAGGACCTGACCACCTGCAATGTGAGGGCGTCCTGTGTGTCTGTGTGATGGCGCTGCTGCAAAAGTACTCGAGACGTGAAGCAAATGGATCGAGCGATTGAAAGGTCTTCGCCGCGTCTTCGTCACTCCGACGTCAAGCGCAGGTTCGACAAGAGAGATCTTGCGTGAGCAGAGGATCGCACTTGCACTCGCACGCAAGGGAGGAAGCACGTCGAGAGGACTCGTAGTGGCATGAGCTTGAGCTTGAGCTTGAGCTGAGCGCAAGTGCATGCACTGGTGCGTCGCTTGGTGCACCTGATCGGCAGGTGATCGATCACCTTGCCGATTTCTCTTCGTGATTGGCGAGAAAGATCGCAGCAGCGATTGAAGCGGCTTTTCACGTGGATTCTTGTGTGGGCAGCAGTATACTGAACGCAAGTCACGAGGTGTCCGCTTTTTTCGAGTACCGGATCTGCCAAAAATTCGAGATGCTAAGTGCCATACAAGCCATACCCGGTGACCGAAATATTACGAAAACGAGTCAGTGCACGCTAAACGAGCCAACCCTAGTCGCGCTCCCTCCATTTTCGCACAGCGACGGGCGCGAGTCGCATACAACGAGCAAGTGCCGAGCGAGCACGCGAGAACCACACAGCACGCGCCAGTTTCCAGCCGCTGTCGCCGCCGCCGCTTGATCGCGAGCAGTCTCCAACTTTTACGCCCGCAAGCAGCAGCAAGCGCCAGGTTTCTCCCGCCGCCCGCTCGCTCGCTCGCGACGCCGTACACTTATATACAAGCAACAACAAGCAAGACCAGCAAGCAAGACCATGCAGGCGCTCCGCATCGTGTTTGCCGCAGCGCTTGCGCTCGCCGCCTCGACCTCGCGCGTACATGCGTCGATCGAAGCCGCGCTCGCAACCACTGCGCCAGCGAATAGCAACCTCACGATGTCGGTCGGCGACGGCACGACGGTGAAAGCAAAGAACACGACCGTGTTCCTCGGCACCGAGTACAACCCGAACAAGTGCGTGCTCCAGTTCTCGAGCCTCAAGTGCACGGCGAAGGACTGCGGCGAGCTCAACGGCTTTCCGCTCGAGTGCGTGAACGTCGGCAAGCAGAACGGCGTGGACAAGAAGATCTGCCAGTGCAAGGCCGCGGACACGGAAGTGTGCCAGGTCACCACGGCGCCGACGCTCGGCGGGGTCATGCAGTTTGGCGACTGCAGTAACGGCAAGACGTGTGTCGACTCGTACGGCCACGTGCCGACGAAGCTCGAGCTGCGCATCTGCGCGGAGAAGATCCACTGCGTGAAGGAAGTGAACACGACGGCGACAAAGCCTGCGGAGATCTGCCACACGTGTCGCTCGTGCATTGCGCAGAACGACGCTGCCGGCGAGAAGTTGTCGGACGTCAAGCGCTTCGACTGCACGAAGATCTGTCCGCAGGAGATTTTGGACTCGATTGCGAAGCGCAACAAGGCCGGTGTCGGCATTGCCGATGACGTCTCGTCGGTTGCAGCGTCGTCGTCCGGTTCGAACGCGAGCGAGGCGTCGGGCTCGACTGACAGCAGCGTGAGCTCTTCGAGCAAAGCAGGTGCGACGAAGAAGTCGAGCGCAGTTGCGGCCGCGCCGGCGAGTTTGGCGGCTGCGGTTGCTGTCGCCGTGCTCTCGCTTGCAGTCCTGAACTAGGGTTGCTCGCTGCAAGCAAGACAAGTGACGAAGACGACACAACCAGCTGCTGAACCCGACTTGCACGCGCTCGACCGATCTGGAGCGACACAGTCTGAACAAACGAGTACTTGATGTAGAGTCTCTGCGTGTATGAAACTGGTTTGGGCTGCTACAAGTCGGCAAGTGTGTCTGAATCCCATTGCTACCTTCTACTATCACTTCCATTGCCACCACACACATCGTGTGTCTTGCGTTGCTTGCCACGTGTTTTGGAAGTCGATGCAAGAAGTTGTCAAGGACGAGAGACGATTGACAGCTTGGGGATTGCGGTGCAGACATGGATGTATTCATACTATTGGTTCGTGAAGTACGTCGTAGCAGCCGTGACGCCAATGAGCACGACGTGGACCGAGATGCACCAGAGGAAGACGTAGAACCAGCGGATCGTGCGCTTGCCAATGCACTTGCCTGTCCACGGACAGTGGTGGTCCAGCTGATCGAGCACCAGTCCGTTCACACACAACGAACCAGCCAGCCAGTCAGTCTTGTGTTGCGCATGTTGCAAGACACGATGGTGCAAGCGAGTGCAAGCGCGCACCTCGACAATGCAAACGCCGCAGTCGGAGCAGTGCGACGCGTCATACGGCCGTCGGATCTGGCATTGCGCTGCACCAGCGTCATGCAAGTCACACCGAGTGTCAGTTGAACAGCACTTGCATGCACTTGCATGCAAAAGCTTGAACACCTGACAATATCAGGTGTCATCGACCACACACACACAATCGCGCGCATGCAAGAGCCTGCAAGGAGATGCAGGTTCACGCAAGTACTTGCAAGTGCAAGCGCATCGACGACACGCAAGCACACAATGCAAAGCGCACCGCAAATGACGCCTGGACCGAGCTCTGCGTCGCCGACTTGAACGGACGACGGCGCTTCGTACGACTCGAACACGACGCCAGGGTCGCTGCACGCGACCATTGTGAACGCGCACGTCGTCAAGACCACGGACGCCACGAGCGCGATTTGCAGTCCGAGCGCCAAGTCGTCCTTCCTGCAAGCCAGCAAATGAACGAGATAGCGAGCCATGCACACGTTGCAAGATATTTGCGCACGTTGTAAGACCAAGAAGTTGTCTGTGAGCACGCGCGACTGACTGGGCAACCACACAGACAGACATCACGATGCACAAGCAAGCAAGCGAGCGCGCGTACATGAAGAAGAGGAAGAGCGGGCCAATCGCGATGCAGTACGTCACGAGCATGCACGGCCAGTTCGGACCGACGTGGCAGGTTCTCGGGAAGAAGCCGTACCGCGCCGAGAGCGAGCAGAGGACCCACGTGTTGCCGTAGCGCACGCAGCACCGGTGCGGACGCGCGTACTTGTCCTCCTCCTCGCCGTCGTGCATGCCGCGCACGTCGACGGTCGTGCCGTAGTCCGCGCTGCTCATGGCGAGTGCGCCGTCCAGGCAAACGATTGCGACCTGCGGTCGTTCGTCGTCGTCGATGTGGGTGTTGTGAGCAAACACTTCGTGTGTCGCACTTCGTCTCGCAGAAGTCCTGTTTCCTTGGTTAATTTCGCACGTTGTCTCGATAAACTCCGACATTGCGTACTTGAGGGAACAGTAGAGATACTCCTTGCTTCAAACTGCACAAGATCGGAGCCGAACAACATGTGTCATGCATGTTGCTCTCGCTCCTGCAGCACACGACCAAGTCGCTCTCACCTTGTTGATCTGCGAGCGCATTCAGCGAGAGCCTGCAAGCGAGCGAATGCCGTCAAAGAACCGTCACGAGCGCGCGCAGGGTGCCTCTAGTGCGTCAGAGAACTGGTCGTCGAGCATCGTGGCTTCGTCGAGAACAAGCACGTCGACGTCGCGCCAGCGCAGCAGCGCGTCCTTGTTATGCTGGATGTGCCGCACGAGGTCGCTCGCACTCGCGCTCGAGCGCGTATCGAGGTCAGCAAAGTGGTAAAGCGTCATGCCGCTGAGGTTGTGCGCCGCGATGCCAGTCGTTGCTGTCGCGTCACGAGGCGCCGGGCCGAGCGCACGCTTGCAATGACCTGCTGGCGCAAGAGCGACTTCAGTGCCGGCGTTGCTTATGATGAACACGCACTTGCGCGCTTGGACCAAGCGCATGACCGCCGCTTGCTCGTCAGTGAGACTCGGCCGCTCTGCTTTGCGCTTGAATGTGGAGCAGCGAAGAAGCACACTGCTGCGGAGGTTCTGGTCGTCGAGCGACGATGTGGCGCCGACGCATCTGCTGGCAATGCAAGCGCGAAGAGCCCAAGATCGAGTTGAACGGCAGACGAATACGATGCGCTCGCTCCTGAACATGCTCACTTGCTGCAAGTCACTTGCTTGCACACGAGCAACAATTGCAACAACGTATGTGCAAGGCACTAACTTGTTTGCCTGGTTGTGATATTCGTGGTCGGTCTGTCCGCACTTGCTCAGCGCGTGCTCTTGCACCTACTGCTGCAACCAACTCCTCGTTGCTCAGAAGTTGAT
The DNA here is from genome assembly GCA_023333885.1 of Globisporangium parvum. Classification (NCBI taxonomy): domain Eukaryota; phylum Oomycota; class Peronosporomycetes; order Pythiales; family Pythiaceae; genus Globisporangium; species Globisporangium parvum. The sequence goes on from JAASFT010000496.1 coordinate 4,551, forward strand.
CGGCTTGTCGTACGCCGCAGCACACGCCTCCTTGAACGCTTCGCTCAGCGTCGGGTGCGCGTGGCACGTGCGCGCAATGTCTTCACTCGCTGCGCCGTACTCCATGCCGAGCACACCTTCCGAGATCATCTCACCGGCGTTGCTCGCAATGATGTGGACACCGAGGATCTTGTCCGTCGCCTTGTCAGCAATGACCTTCACGAGACCGTCGGCTTCACCGACAGCGCGCGCGCGGCTGTTCGCCATCATCGGGAACTTGCCGATGTTGTACGCAACGCCCTCTTCCTTGAGCTGCTCCTCGGTCTTGCCGACCGATGCGACTTCTGGGAACGTGTAGATCACACCCGGGATCGCGTTGTAGTTCACGTGGCCGTGCTTGCCCGCGATCGTCTCGACGCACGCGATGCCCTCCTCTTCGGCCTTGTGCGCAAGCATTGGCCCAGCAATGACGTCACCGATCGCGTAAATGTTCGGAATTTGCGTGCGAAAGTGCTCGTCGACTTGGATCCGACCGGCCTTGTCGGTCTGGATGCCCATGTTCTCGAGCCCGAGGCCGTTCGTGTACGGACGGCGACCCGTTGCAACGAGCACGGCGTCGCACTCGATCGTTGAAGCCGCACCGCCGGCAGCTGGCTCCGTCGTGAGCGTCACCTTGTCGCCGCTCACACTCGACGCCGTAACCTTCGTGCTGAACTCAAACCCGAGTCCTTGCTTCTTGAGCAACTTCGTAAACTCCTTCCCGAGCTCCAGGTCGAGTCCAGGGCAGACGCGGTCGAGGTACTCGACGACCGTAACCTTTGCACCGAGACGCTTGTAGACCGAGCCGAGCTCCAAGCCAATCACACCTGCGCCAACGACGACGAGGTGCTCGGGCACTTTCTTGAGCTCGAGCGCACCGGTCGAGTCGACGATCTTGCCCGCGGCGTTGTCGACTGGCACTGGCGGCAGTGGCGACACTTCCGAGCCCGTGGCAATCAGAATGTTCTTGGCCGTGACCGTCTCGTTGCCGCTGCCGTTGAGCGCCACAGCGACTTCGTGCTTCGCGACGATCTTGCCGTGGCCCTTGATGTACGTGACCTTGTTCTTCTTAAAGAGCGACTCGATGCCGCCAGTGAGCGTCTTCACGGCCTTCTCTTTGCCTTTCATCATCTTCCCAAAGTCCATGCGCACGTCCGAGACTTCAATGCCGTACTTGGCAAAGTCGTGCTGGGCCGAGTGGTACAAGTGCGTCGAGTGCAGGAGCGCCTTCGATGGAATGCACCCGACGTTCAAGCACGTGCCACCGAGCGCGCCGCGCGACTCAATGCACGCAGTCTTCAAGCCGAGCTGCGCAGCTTTGATCGCCGCGACGTAGCCGCCTGGCCCGCCGCCAATCACGACGAGGTCGTACTCGCTCGATGCGCTCGAGAACGCGCGCGCAGCAGTGGCAGACGAGCGCAGCGCGACTGAGCGGCGCGCGACAGTGGACACTCCGCGAAGCATCGTAGGCGTGTTGTGGAGCTGTGGAGCTGTGGAGCGAGCGACTGCGACTGCGGCGGCGAGTGCTTGGTCGGTCTCGTGGGCGACGAATGCGAAAATGAGGGGTCGAGAGAGAGAGAGATCGGCGAGTGCTGCTTCGCGAGAATCGGACTTTAGTGGAGCGTTTCGTCACCGACTGTCGCGTTGCGTCACCGAAACCGCGAGCAGTGCGTGGCACGAGCGTGGCAGCACCGTCCAATCGAGAGGTTGGATGGATGACGTATTGCAGGTGGCTCAAGCCGCGACGACGGCGGCTTGGCGCGCTCGCGCGCGCGTGTGTTTGTGTGCGTGTGTGTGTGTGCGGGAGGAAGGTGGAGCTCAATTGGCGATATAGCAGTCGTGGCAGGAGACGAGTGTGAGCGGACTGGACAAACGAACAACGCGAGGTCGACTTGTTTCCCAGCACTATGCTCTGCTGGCGCTCCAAGCAGCAGCAGCAGCAGCAGTCGTGACAACGACGCAAGAGCGTGCGCACCATCGTCCGCGACGCACTTGCGCTGCGTCGGCCGTGGCGACAGCGCGCTTGTGTGTCATGCAACTGAATGCGCCAGCGCGCGAACGAGGAGCCACGAGGCGCGCTTCGAACAGCTACGGCTGCTCGCACTTGGGCAACACGTCCACGACGCTCTCGGTCCTCGCACAAGCCCCACTTGATCGGCAGACAGACAGTGCGACGCTCAACGACGTGTAGTTGCTAGTGAAAAAAGTGATTCCCTTCATTCTTTAGACTAGTGGTGCGAGCTCCCATGCCAGCCAGCGCCGGAGCGAAGCGACTGGTATGGTGAGACGTGTGTTTCGAGCAAGCGCTACTGGCGTCATCGACGGTCGGTCAGACGCTCTAGTAGAAGATCTGCTGCGGCGGGCCCATGGTGCTCTTGAGGTACAGCACCTTGATGTTCTGCCAGTTCTTCTTGAGGAGCGACGCGAGGAAGTTCGCCGCGAGCTGCGTGTTCACGATGATCTCCTGCTCCGTGAGGCCGACGTGGCCAATCGCGACGTTCAGGCACATGACCTTCTTCATCTGGAACTTGATCGTCGCACGGAGCTGGTCCGCCTTCTCGCCAAGACCCTCGCTCGAGCCCACGAGCGTCGGGAACTTGCCGGCCTTGTTCAGACCCGGACCTAACAGACGCGGGATCTGCTTGATGAGCGTGTCGGACGCAAGGAACGCGTCGTACTTCTTCGCGAACTTCTTGATCACCTTCTTGTTCTTGTTGAACTTCTTCAGGTCGTCCACGGTCATGAACTCGAAGCCCGCCTTCTCGGCCATCTCACAGTGCACGGCGTTACCGAGCACGCAGATCTTCATGTTCGGGCGCGGCACAGTCGGGAGCTTGAACGTGCCCGAGAAACGCTTGTCCTTCTGCGGGTCGTAGTTCTTGAGCGCGATCTGGAGCTCGATCGTCTCGGCGAAGTTGCGCTTCTTGCCCTTCACATCCTGGCCGTTCACGTGGATCGTCTCGCCGGCCGAGAACGCGAGGATGTCGGCCACGGCCTTGGCGAGCAACTCGCTGTTGAGCTTGCTCATGCTGCTGATCGAAATGCGGTCGGGGCGCTTCTACCACAAACGAACCGAAGGGAAGAATGGCAGCGACCGAGCGCACGCGAGCAGCTCTGAACAGAAGCGCGCAGCCCAGCCACCCATTTGGTCGCACTGGATTGGCTGAAACTCACCAAGTCGATCTAGTGGACCACATCAGATATTGCATTGCGTGGTCCACGCACATCATCATGCATTTACAATGCACCGTCAAGATGCAAAGTCAAGAGACTCAAGAACGCATGACCTGACCTGATCAAAGCCAGCACAATCAAACAGCATGGGACCGTCGAGCGCATGCGAGCAGTGCGGCAAGAAGCTCAAGGTCTTCTCGAAGCGCACGAAATGCATGCACTGCATGGCCGCGGTGTGCAGAGCCTGCTACGCGCCGCACGTCGCGACGCGCCATCCGAGCGCAGTGCGCACCGTCAGCGAGACGTCGGCGTCAACGTCGCGCGAGCGCGAGCGCCTTGCCCACGAGCAACAACAGCAGCTGCGCAGTCGCAATACGAATGCAACCACTCGCGCAACGATCGCAACTGCGTACGAGCTCCATAGTGGCGCTTCATCCGACGACGACGTCCACTTCCTCTCACCCGTGCACTCGAACGGCGGCCGTGCAGACGACGACGGGCTCACATACGACGACGACAATGACTACGAGGACAACGACATGCTCCTCGACGGCATTGACGACATCGAAGTCGTCAGTGGCGAAGACGACGACGACGTGATCGATGACATTGACGACGACGACGACGATGAAATGGATGACGACGTCGATGACGGCGCGCTGCGTGACGACGACGACGACGACGACGATGAAGACGACGACCGCGTTGATGCGTACTTGCGCGGCACAGCAGCAACGCGCCGCATGTCAGTCGAAGAGGAGCACTATCAGTACACTGAGCTCTTGCACATGCAAGAGGTCGTCGCGGCGTGGGCAAAGAAAGAGGCGGACGCGACGCGGCAGCAGCGCATTACCAAGCGCGACTCGTGCTACTCGATGACGCCGATTCCAAATGTCCGGTCCACGCGCGAGTACCAGGAGCGCGAGCTCTTTGTTGTCACGTACGCAATTGCGCTCACGCTCGTGGTCTGGAGCGTCTACACACTTGGCTACGTCGCGTACATTCACGCGCGCAGTGCGATTGTGTCACTTGCCGTGTAGAAGCGCGCGTGGCAACAGGAGCAACTGCGTGCAAGTGTGCGTGGATACTGTATGTGTTGACAAGCGCCATCATAACGCAATGGACAACGTCGATTGAATCAGTCACTTGCGCGCTGTTGTTCCACAATGATCCATTCAGCGCAAGTGAAGATACGCAAATGGCATGAGATGGTGCTCGAACGAGGGACTTGAAGCCATTCCCGCCTTCCACAATCAACGTGAGCTCTGGCTGCTGCTGGTGCTCGCTGCTGCTGTTGCACTGGCGGCAGCAGATGCAAACGCTGCGCGCATCGCGTCGTAGACGTACCGAATGCACTTTTGCTGCTGGCGCTCGGCTTCCGTCGCTTGGAGACCGAGACGGCGGTTCAACGCAGCGATCGCCTCAGCATCTGCAGCGCTTGTACCACTCGACTGCACTGCCGTTGCTGTTGTTGACGACGATGACGGGAGCGTCGTGTCAAAGATCTTGATCGACGTCGAGCGGATCGAGACAAGTCCGTTTGGCTCTTTGCGCACAACTACTGCACCGCACGACTTGCGCGTGATCGTGCGCTTCGCCAGTGCATCCGCGCCGAGCGGGAGCGGATACAAGTCGTCGCGGTCGACGTAGTCCCAGACAAAGATGCTCTCGTTCTCGAGCATCTGTTCGCGGCAGAGCATGCGTGACTCGACTGTCACGCGGTCGCTGTCGTCGTCATCGTGGACATCGTCGAGCACTTCCATGTCTGCAGACAAGTCGGTAAAGTACACACGCGAGCTGCGGTTACTGTTGCTGTCACTCGTGCGAGGGAGCTCGACCACATCTTGCGACTTGGACGAGTAGCCAGCGCCGGGCCAGAACACGCCGACTTGCTTCGTGCACTCCCACGCGACGTTGTGGAACGTCTCAAACGACACGTCGCCGCTCTCGGGCAACTCGAACAGAAAGATCGACGTGTACTTCTTCATGACTTGCCCATTGCCGTTGTCGTAGCAGCTGCGCGCCGTGTGGAGCTCGCGTGGCACGGACACTGTCTCTTCGTCGGCAAATGCTTGCGTGCCGTCGTGTAGAAGCCGCACGTTTGCATAGTACGGGCGATTGCGATTGAGCATCGCCATTGGCGCGTCAGTCATGCGCAAGACGATCTTGGCAGCAAGGTCCATCTTGCTCTCGGAGAAGTACGACGCGTACTCTTTCCGGCGACTCGGTGTGTCACAAGCTGAGAGCACAGTGTACGAGTGGATCCAGTCGTGGAACTCGAGCTCGCGCGGCGCTGGGACGTCGTGGAGCATGAGTGCGCGCATGCCGCTGAGAAACGCAGTTTGCTGGAACAGCGCTTTCTTCATGCGCGCATTCACGTCTTCCGACTGCTTGCGCTTGCGGCGCTGCGTAATTGCGAGCTCTTCGTACTCGACAAGAGCGTCGCTTGCGTGCAAGAACTTGCGCTGCGACCGCAATGCTGCAAGTTGACTTGTCAGTTCTGCAAGTTCTGTCTTGAGCGACGACACGAGTGTCTGCAAGCAAACCACACAAACATAGGGGAGGGGTACAATTAGCCACACACTGTGGTTGCATCGAGCAACAGACAGACAGACAGCACAACTACGACATCGCAGCATGAGTGGACGGATGGATGGACGCACCTTCTTCTTCTCGCGATGGCGCTGGACACTCGACGCGATCTGCGTGCGCCGACGCAGCTTCTTCTGCTCTTCGGTCGACACAGGCTCGAGTTTCACTGTCGCGACGCTCGCAGTTGGCACTGGACGACTGGACTCTGCTGGTGTCGAGACGGAGACTGGAGTCGCTGCAGTGCTGACTGTGACTTTCTTCGAGCGCGCGCAGGGTGTGGGCGAGATGCGCGTTGCCTGAGGCAGTGACTGTGCACCGAGTGCTGGCGGCGACGACAGCGCAGTGTCTGGTGCTGGCGCCACCATATGCACAGTCTGAGCCATTGGATGCGGCGTCACTGCGACCTGGGGGTACACACTGCTGCTGCTGTTCGCTGTTGCCATAGGCATCATGCCATGTAGCAGTGGCTGCTGGCTCAGCTCTGGCGACAGTGACACGTACGCAGGCGCGTCGATCGGCTTTGGGACGTCGAGAGCGAACCCTCGCGCGCTGCTCATGCTCGACGACGGCAGGATCGGCGCAGCGCCAGTCGCAGCGAGCGCATCGTCCAGGAGCATGTCGGACAACAGGTCCCACTCGTTGCTCTGGCCGTCGCCCATGTCGCTCGGTGGCGACGAATAGCCCGAGCTGTCAGTCTGACTGCTCCATGCGCCAGGACTCTGACCGCAGTGCGTCGTCATTGTCGTCGGTGGCGACGAGCACGACACGCCGTCGTCGTCTGAGGCTGGCGAGCTCCTGCGCAGGTGTCCGCTGCGAAACGCTGGCGGTGGTGTGGAGCTCATGTGCATGTGCGCCATGTACTGCTGCTGCTGTTGCTGTTGCTGTTGCTGCTGTTGCTGGTAGTAAAAGTGTTGTTGTTGTTGGAGATAGCGCTGCTGTTGGTGGTGGAGCTGCTGGTTGTACAGCAAATGCGGGGGCATGGCGTACTGTTGCTGTTGCTGTTGCTGCAAGTGGTAGCTGCGATTGGCGTTGCTGCTGCTCTGGAGCAGCTCCATGTGGCTAAAGCCGCTCGGGTCCATCGCTGCGAGGTGGAGCTCGTGTGCGCGTGCCTGGCGTCTCGAGAACTGCAGTGGCTCGAGCGCGTCTCGACGTGCTGGTGCTCTGAGCTGTGTGTCTGAATGACCCCCTTTTGCCCGCGAATAGGGCACGCAGTGGGAAACACGCTGTGATTCGAATGTACAATAGCGTTGTATGAGAAAGAGTCGACTCGCCAGTCCTGATCGAGGAACAGCATCAGAGCATCAAGAGCAGGGCGAACAGCCGGCGACGACCATGACACCGATGATGATGATGATGATTGCTTCGAGAACGCTCGGCTCGCGCTCGCACAGAGAGAGATCTGTGCGTGCGACGCCCGCATCTACACCGGCTCGTTCCGACACGCAGGGACTGAAAGAAGCGATGCGCGCTGCCGCAAAGACTGCCGAGTGAGCATGCGCAGCAGCAGCAAGAACAGCAGCTTTCGGTGCGCAGTCGCAAGTGCAAGCGGGCAACGTACGCAGCTGCAGTCTCTGCGTCATAAACCAATACATGCTCGCTCGAACGCGTTGGAGCTGTCTTGCAAGTGCACGCAGGTACATTGTGGACCGACGTGGCGAGGCGATCTCTCTGGTCAAGTCGCAACGCGTACTGTGGTCTGTGTACGACGACAAGAGAGCAAGTTGCTTGCCTTGCCTTGCCTTGCCTCGACTGACACTGGCATCGGAACGATCCAGCCTCGTTTCGATGCTCGCTCTTGCTGACGCTGCGATCCCAAGTGTGTCCATCGAGTCAGCGTGCTTTGTCCATCCCAAGCGTCACGTTCAGAGCCGCTCAACGCAACAAAACGCTAGGTCCACAGTGCAAGCACGAGCAACAACAAGGCAAGCGAACGAGACAAGTGCACGGCGAGCGGACACAAGTGCACGGCGAGCGGACACAAGTGCACGACAAGTTTGCGAATAATAGAAACGGGTTGGTAGTGAACTCTACGATGGCCAAAAAGATCCGAGCATCATCACCGGACCTACAACTCGTCCTTGTCCTCCGCAACCTTCTTGTCCTCCGCAACCTTCTTGTCGTCCGCAACCTTCTTGTCGTCCGAGTCCTCGTCGTCGCTCTTCTCCTCCTCCTTCTCGGCCGCCGTCTTCTTCACAGCCTCTTCCTCCTCCTTCTTCTTCGCTTCAGCCTCGGCCTTTGCCTTCTCCGCGTCTTCAATCGCCTTCTTCTTCTCCTTCGCGGCCTTGATCTTCGCGAGCGCAGCGTCTTCGTGCGCCTTGAACGCCGCAGCGTCGTCCGTGACAATGATGTCGTCAAACAGCGTGCCGCTCTTCACCTGCCACAGTTCAAAGCCGATCGCACCGACGCTCTTCGCAACGTTGTACATCGCGTCGTCCTCAAAGTAGTCTGGGTTGTCAATCAGCGGGTGCACCCACTCGCCCTTGTACTCGGGGTTCGGGATCAGCTTGGGCTGCCACTCGCCCTTGTACTCGGGGTTCTCAATCGTCGCTGGCTCCCACTCGCCATCGTCTTCGTCGTCCCAGTCCTCTGGCTTCTCCGCCTCGGGGTCTGGAATCGTCTTGGGGATGTCGTCCCAGCCCGCAGGCTTCTTGTCTTCGGGGTCCGCCATCATCTTGTCGTCGACCCAGTCCGCTGGCTTCGACTGCTTCGGGTCCTTGACCTGCTTCTCTGGCTGGAACGGCCAGTTCTCCGCGAGCGAGCCCGACTTGACGCTCGCGCCGTCAATGAGCACGTCGTACGTGTTGTCCTTCTTGAGCACGAACGAGTACACGTGCGCGTCCGAGTCCGACTCGGTCCGGATCTCCGTGTTGTGGTCCATGTTCACGCTGTCTTTGCCAGGGCGAGCGTAGTTGAGGATCGCGTGCGTCTTGCGCGTCGAGCCGCAAATGTCTGGACCAAACATCACTGCGTACGGCGAGTCGCCGCCAAACTTGCTCTGGTCCAAGTCGGCTGGCAAGAGCTTGATGTACGCGCCGCCGCAGTCGAGCTTTTGCTCGTGCTGCACGAGGTACGACAAGTACAAGTCCTTGTCCTTGTTGTTCAGGGGCTTGGCAAACTTGGCCGACAGGGCGTAAAAGCGCGCGTCTTCGCTCGTCTTGATCGCCTTGTCCGCGGCGTCGGCAAAGTCCTGGCCCGTCACATGCGCAAACGCACCGACCTCGGACGCAGGCTTCCACTCGGACGCGACCCAGCGCGTGGCCCACGCGGCGTCGTTAAAGTTCTCCTGGAAGAACACCTCTGCGTTCGAGACGGCGACAGCAGCCGACGCCAGGGCGAGCACGAGCTTGGTCATCATCGTAGCCTGATGGAGTGGTGTGGTGGCGTAGCAGTGGTGCGAGCGAGCGAAGTGCCGCGAGAGGGAGCGTCGTCGTCGTCCGTCGGCGTGTGCGCAGCAGATTCGAGAATGGCGCTGCTGCTGCTGCTGCTGCGGATCCGAACGACGACCGACCGGCCAGGACACGTGGTGGATCTTGACCGAGTTGATGTGCATCCACGTGGCTCCCTAGAATTGCATGTCTGCCACATTGTTCGCGTGTGACAATCGGATCGAATCCCAAAGAGCAGGACAATGGGCCGCAAGTAGTGTGGACACCGACGTAATCAGAAATGATGCGAGGTCTCAACGCATATAAACTATAAGTGCATTGCGTCGCGTACGATTGACGCAACGAAACACGATTGTAGCGTGGTCCACATCGATGCAGCCACGTGTCGCTCGAAGCAACAAACTATACAACTAGACGCAATCTATCGACAAATCACAAACACAGCACGTTCTAGAACCTTGACGCACTGTGAAGCGACGCAAAGCAAGAGCTAAGTCGGTGCCACGTTGTCGACGTTCAAGCACGTCACTAGCACAAGGCACACGATCGGAGAGCATCTGTCGTTGGTGGTCTATGTATTATCGTCTAGCCTACGAGCGTGTGCACGAGCGTGCGAGCAGTAGCACGCAGGACGCCAGCCACACTGGCACTACTCGCATGCAGCGCCAACCTCGCAGCACTTGCACGCGCGCATAGCTGAGCGCGCACTGCGATCGCAACACGCTGTCCCAGTCGGGGCACAGACGCAATCACGACGCAGACACGCGCAAGCAAATGCACACGCACACGAACGCTCCGAGGCAGCAGAGTGAGCACACGAGCACGTTGCACTTGCATGGCTGTCCTTTACACCGTCACTCTCGCACACACACGAGACGCACTCGCGAGCCGCACACGACACGAGCCCAACACATGCACGCACACACTGGCACACCACACGCGCCTCGCTCGCAACAGACGAAGCGGACGCGCAGCAGTCCACGGCGACACTCACGCGCACACACCACCCGTCGCACGATCACACACACGGCGCACTCGACACAGGCACGTGCGGCACGCACGCTGATGGAGCCGCAACAGACCACCACGTCGCTCTGCAGTTGGCAAGAGCAACAGGCAGCTGCCACGACCCACATCGCCGCGCGAGCCGCACTGTGCGAGCAAGGCGAGGTGGCTCGGCCAAGGCGGTGGGTGCGTCGGTCGATCAGTCGGTCGGTCGGTCCTGTCGTCGCTGCTTGATAAATTACTTGACAGGAGCGCGAGCCTCATGCTCTCTCGCTCCTTCCGTCGCCACGCAGCTGCTTGTCGTCCACCTTGTCGTCCGTCCACTGTGCGCACCTGAGCTGCTGGCTCGTTGCACTGCGGACTTAGTTGGCGCGCAAGTCCATCAGCACTTTCTGCGTCCACGACGCGAGCTGCTGCGCTTGCGGGTTCTCGCTGTTGCTCGCACACTCGCTCACGAGCTGCGACACAAACTGCTGGGTCGACAGATCCACGACCGCTTTGCCCATCGACTGCGCCATGTCACTGGAATTTGCCCCCACACATGCACACACACATTCCAAACCATAGCGACACATCGAAAGCGTCAGAACGAGTCGACACATACCAGCGCGTCACAACACAAACGACGACAACAGCCCAACGTACCCAATCAAGCCGACTGCACCGACTGTCACCGAGTCCGTGCGCGTGACTTGGTCGTTCGCGAGCGTCGCGAGGAACGCGCCGACTTGCGGTGCGTACTCGAGCAGCAGCGTCGCTTTGTTCACTGCGCCGAGACCTTGGACAATGCCTGTGAGCGCTTCCAGCACGCTCTCGCGGAGCTGGTTCATGTACTCGACAATCTCTTCGTCGTCGGTCGTGATCGTGCCGCACGCACCCGCGGCTTGCAAGATCATCTGGAGTGACGGCAGTGCGTAGCGCTCGTAGTCGCCTTCGATCGCGAGCGCAATGTCGCCAAAGCACGAGAGCACTGGCGGCTTGACCGACCGGTTCAAGTTGGCGTTCTTGAGGATCTCGATCAGCGCCGTGACAATGTCGTCGCAGAGCGGCAAGATGCTCTTGTCGAGCGAGCGGCAGAGGTCGCCAACGACACCGACAGCGACGCTGCAGACCATGTACTCTTCGCTGTTGCGCAGGCCCATGAGCAGCACGGGGCCAAAGTAGTCCATGTACGCGGCAAAGTTCGCACCGACAGCGTTCGCCAGTGCGCCAGCTGCCATGAACGCCTCTTCTGCTGCCGCGGCGTTGCGCGTCGAGAACACTTGGAGCAGCGCTTGCATGATCCGGTCGGCCAGCGGCGCGATGTCGGCGCCCATTTTCTGGATCGCCGCAATGAGGACGCCGCAGAGGAGCGCTTGGAGTCCCGACGGGTCGTCGCGGTGGTCGTCAGGGTTCTCGAGCAAGCTCTTGATGCTGACTTCGAGGCGCTCGAGCAGCACGGGCAAGCGCGTCATGATGTAGTCGTTCACTTCGTCTGCGCCGACTTGGATCAGCATGTTGATCGCTTCGTACGCGGAGCCGCGGAGGTTGCTCTCGCTCGCGTTTGGCCGCCCGCTCGTCTCGAGCAACTTGTCAAACAGCGTCGCAAAGTACGGCGTGAGCATGTGCGCAGCAGCCTCGGACTCTTCAAACGCCTTGACAATGTTGTGGATCGCGTAGCAGACGTTGTGCGACACGCGCGGCTCTTGGTCCAAGCCTTGGAGGAAGAGCTGCATGAGCGCAGGGAGCATCTCGCCGCTGATGCAGCCGTAGTGGAGCTCGCAGATGCGGCCGAGCGTCCACGCCGTGGTGTCGCGCACGAGGATGTTGTCAAACGCCATGCAGCCCATGAGGAACCCGAGCGCTTGGCGCACGAGCGGCGCGATCTTCGCCGTGTCGGGACCATCGAGGATCGAGCCAAACGCCATGATCGCAGCTTCTTTCGGGCGCCAGTCGGCGCTCTCAATGTTCTTCGTGATAAAGTCCATTGTCAAGTCGACACAGGCGTCGCCCACGACTTGCGCCACGAGTGCGAGGCACGTCGCTGCGGCCATCGACAAGTTCCACGAGTCTTCGTCTTGGTCTTCTTCCTGCTGCTTGAGCGTCTCGGTCAAGATCGGCACGAGCGTCCCCAAGACGCTCTGGACGTAGTACTGGCACGGGAAGATCGAGTCCGCCTGGCCCTCGAGCGCAGCGTACTGCATCTCTTCGAGCAACTCGAGCTCCATGTCGCACATCGACGACCAAAACTCGAGCGACTGCAAGCCGACTTCGTCTTGGTCCGACTTGATCGCAGTGAACGTCAAGTTGCACAGCGTCGGCATGTACTCGGCCAAGTACTCGTAGTAGAGCGTGGCGATCGTCGCGATGCACTCGTACGACACGACGCGCGTGCGCAAGTCTTGCGACTGCGTCGCTTCGCAGATCTTGCCGACAATCACGTCGCGCTCTTGCTTGCGCTTAAAGTTCTCGCTCACAAACTCGAGGCTGTTGCGCAGCGCAGTGACAGCTGCGTAGCAAATTGCAGTTGCCCTGTCTGCGCGAATGCCATCAACGATTGCCGTCAAGATCCGGTTCGTGTCTTGCTCGTCAATCTCCGTGTCGTCGAGCTCGTCGCAGAGGTACCCGAGGCACTCGAGCGACGCGTGGATCGTGCCTTCCGAGCCCGTTGTAACGTTCGCAAGGAGCGTTTCAAGCAGCGCGGGCCACTCCTTTGCAGGCAGTTCAATCGACCCGATCTTGGCCACGAGCTGCGCGCTCGTGTGGCGCGCGACAGGGTCGCTCGACTGGAGCACACTGAGCGACCCGTCCTTGATCTGCGACCGGAGCGACGGGTCCATGGCCATCCACGCCGCGACTTTGTGCTGCTGCAGCGCGTCGTCCTTCGCGTCCAAGACGTTCTTGAGGTACAGACCCGCAGCTTGACGCCCGACGACTGCAAAGTCTTCGGATGCGAGCGCTTGCACGAGCGTGACCATGAACTGGCCCATTTGCGCCTGGAGCGCATTGTTCAGGAACTCTTCGGCTTGGTTCCGCAGCGTCACATCTGTTCACGTGGGTGCGAAGCGATAGAGAGAGCGCACGCGCACACACACACGCATGTCAGTCGTCTGTGTTCGCACATGCACACGCACGTGATGCACGCGAAAGCGGTGCATGCGACGTACCAGGGTTCTGCGTGTTGAGCAGCGCGGTCGAGATGTCCATGGTGCTTGAGAGAGGGAGAGGAGGAGGGGAGCGGGCACGCGCGTGTGTGGTGCAGTCGAGCGGTAGAGCGAGGAAGAGCAAGGAGGGGGAGCAGACGCGGAGCGTGTCGTCGGACGTCGGTCGATCGATCGATGGAGGAGGCGAGCTGAGCGCTTCTTCGACGACTTGTGTTCTTCGCGGGTTTTTCTTTCTTCTTTGCGCGGCAAAACGTGTGGCGAAGGCGACTTGAGCGTCGGATCCTCGCTTTTGGCTCTATCACCAAAAGCACTCGACGAAACTGCCGCGTACCTAGCGCGATAAAAGCGAGGGACATTTTGGTTAATGTGTGGCGAGGAACTATAGTGAAGTGGAGTGACTCATTTGCTCAAATGTCATCTGAAAGCTCAAATTTACGAAATCGGAAATACCGCATTTCTATGAAGTATAGTAAAGCCAAGCCTACTACACTCCGGGCCAAAATTATATGACCGCCCACCTTTTGCCTCATAATGACCACTGCGAGTTTCTCAACGATGATTAGATATGTTGTGTGGTTAACGGTACCGCCGCGCTGTGTTTTGCTCGCGAGTCAAAATTCGCATTTGGATGGGTGGCTCGCATACAAAAGGTCGAATCTGCCAGGCGGCCAAAAAATACGGACACCAGATGACCATACAAATTCCTATATTAA
>JAASFT010000497.1:0-18560 GCA_023333885.1 Globisporangium parvum
ACATTGCGATGTTCTGGACGCTGTCGTTGCGAGAGCTCGGATTATAGACACAGTTGTCACCTCAGTTAAAGCACTATCCTGAACCGCACAGTGTCTCGACTCGCTCTTGCAGTTTGTATGCTGCACCTGCTCGCCACACAAACAACACCAAAGTGACAAGCAACGCCATCGGCTCGACACGACCGACTCGACTCGCAATGCCGCGCTTGCCCAACATCCTCGTGACCGGCACACCCGGCACCGGCAAGACGTCCATGTGCCAGATGCTTGCGGTGCGTCTGTGTTTCTGTGCGTCTGTGTGCTGCGAGTGTTGCGTGACGACAGCCAACAACCGCGCGGGACTGGCGCGTGTTGGTTGTTGTGTCTGTGTGTGAGAGTCTGCCTGTCATGTCGTGCTGCGCCACTGACGACGACTGCCATATCACAGGAGCGCACGCCGCTGCAGCACGTGAACGTGGGCGACCTCGTGAAAGAGCGCGGGCTACACGAAGGACGCGACGAGGAGTTCGACTGCTTTGTCCTCGATGAAGACAAGGTCTGCGACGAGATGGAGGAGATGATGACCGAGGGCGGCAAGGTCGTGGACTTCCACACGTGCGACTTCTTCCCCGAGCGCTGGTTCGACCTCGTGCTCGTGCTCCGCGTGGACAACACGACGCTCTTTGATCGCCTCCAGCGCCGCGGGTACTCGGAGAAGAAAGTGACCGAGAACGTCGAGTGCGAGATCATGGAGGTCGTGCTCCAGGAAGCGCGCGAGAGTTACGCAGCGGAGATCGTCCAGGAGCTCGAGAGCCGCACAGTCGAAGACATGGAAGCGAACGTCGAGCGCGTCGCAGCGTGGATACAGCAGTGGGTGCGCGAGCACGGCGCTGAGGAGTAGATCGCACGCTCGTCAGTCTTCCGCCTTCCCAGTGGCGCCTTCGATCGCCCACAGATCCACACTCGCTCGCACTCTTGCGTAGTTAGACCAATCCATGCATCCTTACGTCCCTCGTTCTCCCAGGCACGCGCGAGTGTGTCTGTCTATCGATCGATCGATCTGCTCATGCAAAGCCACCGCACCGGACGCCTCGCGTCGGACTTGGTGAGCCTGCGTCTCGCTGCTGCTGCTGCTGGTGCTGCTGGTCTACTGTGCGGGCGAACCCAAAGCCGGCGCTGCTGCTGCTGTTTAGCGGACGCTGACGCTCCGGTGACGCGAGCGGCTCGCACGTCTTGAGCTGATCGAGCAACGCGCGCTGGCCCGTGCTCTCGACAACGAGACTCTCGATGTTCAGACTCTTTGGTCGCGCGCGACGTCGCGGCTGCGAGCTCAGCACGCTGACCGGCGACACAGGTGGGAACGCAGGTGGAAGCGACCCAGCGCGACTCAGCGCGCCACCACCGCCTCCAGTCGAGCTCTGTGGTGCAGAGCAAAAACCACACGACACACGTCAGCACCAGCATCGCTGAGCTATCAACAGACGCAACCACGACGAGAGGACGTACGCGCTGGCGCTCCTGCGCGTACAGATCCGGTGCGCGCGTGATCGTCGCGGTCTCGGCGCGGTCGCTCTTGAGGTACGCTGCAGGGATCGAGTGCAGAATGTGCGGCACTTTGTCTGCGAGCTGCGCTTTGCGCGCGTGGAGCTGCCGGCGCTCGTCCACGGATGCTGGACAGCGCACTTTGCCAGGATCGATCGGCCCGAGCTCGAGGCCGTGGTGCGCGAGCTCGAGTCGGAGCGAGTTTGCACAGACCGACGACGCTGGGTCAGCCACGTACCCATCGCGCGGCTGGCGCCACCACTCGCGAAGCTCCTCGGCTTTCGGGATGTCGCGCAAGCGCTCGACCTCCTGCGGCTCGAACGCAAGGCTCTCTTCGCGCCGACGTGCGTGGCGGTCGCTGAGGTACGCTAAGCGCGTCGAGACGCCACTGCACGTTGCGCGCGCGTGGAGCTGCGCTGGGTTGATTGGTGGCTGGTCCGAGAAGTCGAACGCGCCGCGCTTGCGGAACGAGTCACGGAAGATCGTGTCCGAGTGTGCGAACGAGCGGTCGCCTGCGTGGTGATGCGGTTTGTGCGCGTGCTCGGCGGCGAGTGCGACTTGGCGCGTCTCGAGCTTGCGCGCTTCGAGCAAGTCGGAGCGCTTGGGGAAGCGTGGCTGTCGATCGCGAGCACACACGCACAGACACGTGAGTACGCCATGAGTGCTTGGAGCAAGCAGCGTCCACTGTTAGTCACACACACACACACACCTCACGCAGCCAGTTGGGCGGGATCTTGACGCCGCTACTTGCTGCCATCGCTGCTGCTGCTGCTTGTGCGGAGGACGTGCGTCGGCTCTCTCACACTCTCTCGCTCTCGCGCAGCACGAGCGCGCAGGTCGAGGCGGCAAGAGGATCAGCGCCACAGACACACGCAGCATAAGACACCGCGCCTCTTCGCGTCTTATGCGGAAGCACCAGCACACTCTTGCTTTTGTCACTATCACGATTTGCTGTTTCAACGCTTGGCTCGCAATCGTATGGGTCATACAAATTCCATTACTCAACCGCGGCTTGCGCTACCAGGACAAGTCGCTCGCTGCGCCGTCCGCACCTGCGACTGCAGTCGCCTTCGGTGCGCAGCCGCCGCCGCCACTGCTGCTGCTGCGACCGCCACTGCCGCAGCCGCCGCCAGTCGCCGACTCGCCAGGCTCTTGCACAGCGACGCGGAACAGGCGGTTCCCAAACTTCTTGTAGAGCGGCATGATGCCGCCGCCGGCGAGCAAGCGCTCTTCAAAGAGCGACATGTTGAACCGGAAGACTTCGCCGCCGACTTCGATCGTGCGACCGGTCATGTTGAGCGTGATCTCGGCGTTCTCGGTCGCGAGCTCGTAGAACCGGTCGTCGTTCAGCTGGATGCCCATGAGACTGAAGTTCTGGTAGTTCCGCGAGAAGATGTAGCCAAACGAGCGCGCAATGATCGCTTGGACGCCGGCGCCTTTCATCGCGGTCACGGCCTGCTCGCGCGACGAGCCGCAGCCAAAACCGTGGCCCGCGACGACGATGCTCTGCCCAGCCGCGACTTTGCCGCGGAAGTCCGGGTTCGTGTGCAGGAACGCGACCTTCCCGAGCTTCTCCATGTCGTTCTCCGTGAGGTACTCGCCTGGGAGGATCGCATCGGTGTCAATGTTGTCGCCAAAGACCTGCGCGCGGCCCTTGATCTGGCTCTCGAACGTCGCGAGCGCCTCCGATGCGCTGTCCTTGTCTGCGGCCGACGACGTCGTCGCGAGCTCAGGGACTGGCTCCGAGACAGCAAACTGCGCCGATGCGCCGCGCGGCACGAGCTCGTGGAACTTGGCGGTGTCAATGAGCGCGAGGAACGGCGTCGGGTCCGTCACTTCCATCGCGAAGCTCGACGCTGCAACAGTGATCGCCGACGCCAAGTTCGCGATCGAGCCCTTGCCCATGCGGTTGCGGTAGTTCCGGTTCTGCGAACTGAGCCAGACCTCGTTCTCGCCGGCGACGTCCGCGGCGATGCCCAAGCAGAAGCTGCAGCCAGGAGCGCCGACCGTGAAGCCCGCTTGCTCGTAGATCGCCAAGAGACCGTGCTCGCGGAGCTTGTTGATGATGATCTGGCTCCCTGGCGTGACGCGGCGCTTGCCACGGGCGACTGGCGTCATGCCCGCCTTCATGCACGCTTCGAGCACGAGCGCGCCGAGCACGAGGTCCTCCTCCGCAGTCGTGCACGCGCCAATGAAGCAGCCGTCGAGCTTCATGCCGGCGACCTCAGTCACTGGCTTCACGTTGTCTGGCGACGGGTACAGCGCAACCTGCGGCGCGAGGTTGTTCAAGTTGATCTGGTACTTCTCGGCATACTCGGCGTCGTGGTCGGCGCGGAAGTAGATCGCGTCGTCCTTGTGCGCGTCGCGCGCGCCAATGTACGCGGCCGTGCGCTCGTCGGCTGGGAAGACACCGGCGATGCCGCCAAACTCGGCCGTCATGTTGCTGATCGCAAAGCGCGCGTCGCACGACAGCGCCGAGATGTTGCCGCCCCACTCGACGCACCGCCCGATCGCAACGGTGTTGCACTTGAGGATCCCGAGCGTGTACAGCATCACGTCTTTGCCGCCCATGCCAACCGGTGGCGTGCCGACAAACTCGATCAGGACGGTCTCCGGCACTTTGATCCACGTCTCGCCCGTCACGAGCGGCATCACGACGTCCGCGGCGCCAAGGCCAATGGCAAATGCGCCGAGACCGCCCGTCGAGCAGCTGTGCGAGTCGGCGCCAACGACGATCTGCCCGGGCTGTGCGCGCTGGCGGTAGAACTCGGTGTGGAGGATCGTCGTGTTCGGCGGCTGGAAGTTCGTCAAGTTGGCCTCTTTCGCAAAGTCCTCGGACGCTTTGATCATCATCTGCTGCGTCGGGAGGTGGTTCACGCGCGGGTCGACCGTGTGGTCGACTGCGAGCCAGAAGCGGTCGTTGCGCCAGATGCGCGGGCGGCCCATGTCCTGGTACGTCTTGTCCATCGACTTCCACGTGATCTCGCACGCGAGCGTCCACTGCGCCTTCACGCAGAGCATCTGCCCGGGCTCGACCTCGGGCTTGGCGAGGCCCACGGCCCAGTGCGTGAGGATCTTCTCCGGCAGCGTGAGCGGGCGGCGGCCGAGCGTCGCGCGCGTCGACGGCGCCGAGGATGCAGCGGCGGTGCTGGCTGGCGTCTTCTCCATCGTAGCGATGTGGCGCGTGAGTGAGCTGGAGCAAGCGATGCGCGCGAGACGACGCGAGTTGCAGAATGGCTTGGCACTTGTGCCGAGTGCTGGAGCTGGAGCTGCTGGAGCAGCAGCAAGTGAGCCAAGCGGCTGCGCAAACACACTCAGCATTTTCCGCTGGTCTTGCCACTGGAAAATGCTGCAACTGCAAAACTAGCGAGCTCAAAATGCAGCAACTGCAAATGTAGTGAGCACAAAATAAAAAAATGACAAAACTAGACACAAGCGTTTGCGCATTCGCTTTCGTCCGTCGCATGTGACGTGGTTGGGATTAGACGACACCATCCGAATCGACTTGAAGTGGATTGCTGCATATTTTACTCAAGTGAACAGTGCCGCTGCATTCGCTTGCAGGAAAGCCACTTGTGCAATCCTGCAAAGTCGATCTGCAGGATGTAGTATTTACTCTACTAGTCTTCTTGACTTTGAGTTTAGCAAAATCTAGACGCAGCTACTCACCGCAGTTATATCGCTATCGGTAATCACACAGCGCCACAACAGCTCAAACAGTTCAAGCATCGTCTCGACAGCAGCTGCAGCATGCTGCAGGCGACACGATCGTCCTGGACTCTTCAGCGTCGATGGAGCTTATGGCGATTGCCACGGGGCGTCGTTGTTAGTAGCAAGACATTGCTGGTGCTGATCACAGTGTCGTGACGGTCTCCAGTTCGCTCGACAGCGGTTGTCTGGTGCTGCTGTCACATCTGTCAGAGCCCATGCTCTAGGATCGCGGATCGCAGTCGAAGAGCAACGCAGGACAGCAGAGGTAGTAAGTAGTAGCTCCTGTCAAGAAGCGCAGAACTCCAACCAACAAGCGCATCGAGCCGTGCATGCGAGCAAGTGATAGCTGAACAAGATGCTGAGCACGACCAACCGCCTTCACCACCAAACACGTGGTGCCACTCTGCAGCATGCAACTTGACGCAACAGCGGCACCGCATGGGTGTTGTTGGGCATTGCCAACTCGCACAGGCACCTGGCAAGCCTCCTCGCATCGCTCGTGAAAGCTGTCGGTGTCGCCGCGCATTGCTGCGTCGATGATCCCAGCGCTCGGGCTTGTCAAACAGCGCTGCTGGCGCTCTTGCGTCCAGTCGCTTGGAGCTTGATTCAGGATTCGAAATCTCTTGGTCGCACTCATGCGTCGCTCTTGAGGAGCCCGCGCACATTGGTAAGGCGCAAGTCCATAGCCTGGTGGCTCGAGGCGAGACGCGCAGCAGTGAGGCGAGACACAGCCAGCACCTGGCATGTTGCCTCGCGCACACGCGCGTGCTCTTCCCATCGCGACGATTCATAGCTCATAGCAAAATGCTGATCCGAGCAAGAGACTCGCTCGCAGTCGACACGGCCATACAACGACCAAGTACAAATCTCCACCTCTGTGGCCACCTCGAAACTCCCGCGTCTATGCGTCCATGCACATGCCACCACTCAACTCTCGCTTGCTCTCAGTCACCGATCCGTCCGCTCGAACGCAAAGCTCACACGCACGAGCAGCAGTAGCAGTCATGTACGGCAGCAGCAGCAGCCAACAGCAGACGCCGCACGAGCACCAGCGCCTCTTGCCGTCGTACTCGCCTGCCGGTGCGCGGCTCGAGCACAGCGGCAGCGGCCGACGCGATGGCCATGCGCACGTCGCGCTGTCGTGGCCCGCGACGTTTGAAGAAGGCGTCGAGACCTAGTACGTCGTCTGTCCGTTGCATGCTGCTGCTCGCCAACGTTGGCTGGCACTAATGACGCGCCTGCCTCCCAATGTACGCAGCATGGCGTCGCCTGCTGCGATCCGCCGTCGCACACACTCGGGGTCGTTCTCGGAGCACTCGCGCATCCTGCAGCCAACGCTCGACAGCGGCGCTGCAGCAGCCGTCACGAGCAGCGCAGTCGACGCGCACGGTCTCGCTGCACACGGCAAGATGAACTACAAAGAGGCGGTGTTCAATGCGATCAACGTCCTGCTCGGCGTCGGCGTGCTCTCGAGTCCATTTGCACTGCGCTCGAGCGGCTTGCTCGTCGGCATTCCGCTCTTCTTCTTCTTCACGCTCGTGACGAACCACACTGGGAAGCTCCTCGGCTACTGCCTCGACTACCAAGAGGGCATGACAGTACGTGCTCCCTGCGCACCGTCCTCGGAAGGACGCTGGCGCTGCGCGCGTACTGACTCGCACGCGTGCGCACGTGACAGACGTACCCAGACATTGGCGAAGCCGCGTTCGGCACGCGCGGTCGGCTCGTGATCAGCATCATCTTCTTCTCCGAGCTCTTCACTGCGTGCGCCATGTTCAACGTCCTCAGTACGTCGACTGACTGCTCGTGCTGGTCTCCGATCAGCGCAATGGGCTTGGACGACCATCACTCACGCTCGCTCGCTGTGTTGCACCTGCACTCTTGCGCCAGTCGGCGACACGCTCGCAGCGCTGTTGCCAGCGTTCACCGAGGCGCAGCTCACGGTCCTCGCGTTCGTGCTCATCCTCCCGACGCTCTGGACCACGCACCTGTCGATCCTGTCGTACTTTAGCCTCATCGGCATCCTCTCGTCGCTCTTCTGTCTCTACACGATCTTCTACGTCGGCTTCGTGATCGACACGAGCGCACCGGACTACACGATCGGGAGTCTCTTGGCGCCGCAGCCGCTGGAGATCGTCGCAGACGCCGACCGCATGCCGCTGGCAATTGGCCTCACAATGGTCGCGTTCGGCGGCCACTCGGTCTTCCCGTCGATCTGCTCGTCCATGGCGAACCGCGCCGAGTACCCGCGCGTGCTCAACGTTGCGTACGCCATTGTGTGTCTTGTCTACGGCGCGATTGAGCTCGCGGGGTACCTCATGTTTGGCGTCGAGACGACGAAAGAGATCACGCTCAACCTCATTGCCGTGTTCCCAGGCGCGCTCACGCGCCTCGTGATCTGGACGATCGCGCTGAACCCGATGTCGAAGATCGCGATCACGATCACGCCGATCGCACTCGCGCTCGAAGAGTTCGTCTTGACGCCCGAGGAGATGGCGATGCCGACGAGTCGCCGCACCAAAGTCTTTCGCGCCGGCCTGCGCACGGCGATCGGCGTCGCGACGCTCTTTTGCGCGCTCTACGTGCCGCACTTTGCGCGCGTGACGTCGTTCCTCGGCGCGTTCTTTGCGATGCTCGCGTCCGTCTTCCTCCCGTGCGTCTGCTACATCAAGCTCTTTGCGCACCGGCTGTCGCGGTGGGAGGTCGGACTGAACGCGGCGCTCGCAGGGCTCTCGCTCGTGTTTGCTGCGATTGGGACGGTCGGGTCGTTCGTCTCGCCTGCCGAGTGAGACCCGCCGGCGGCTGTAGAGCATGCGAGTGCGTGTGTGCGTGCGTGCGGGAGCGATCCTAGACCAGTTGAGCGAGCGTCCTCCCGGCTACGACTTCCTTATCACCCACCATCCATAGTACACTCGATCCATCCACCCGTACGCTCCAGGTCTCTCTCTCTCTCGCTCGCTCTCTCGTTCGCAGCTCGACGGCGCGCCTCTGTGTCGCGAGTGCTGCTGGCTCGAGTCTGGAGGCGTCGTCCTCGCGCACGAGCGATCGGTTCGCACGAGACGCCGTTTCGCTAACGTTGTGGCTGCTTCAGACGCGACCACACGCGCGTGGCGGATGGCACTAGCGCTGCGAGCCAGCGACAGGGGTCATGGGCGCTCGAGACGAGCTCGTTCGACTCGCGCGCACACCATCAACGTCGTCGTCCTCGTCGTCGACAAAGAAGCTCGCAGGCGCGTCCGAGTTGCTCGGCACTGGTGCGACAGCACCCACGCGCAGCAGTGTTGCGCCATCGTCGGCGCGTGCACCAGCTCAGGAGCAGCAACGCCACGAAGACGGATACGCTGGCGTGCCGACGCTCGACGAGCTCGTGGAGAAGTCGAGACACGACTCGATCGTCGGGCTCCAGCGGTGGTACGCAATGCCCACAGCTCGTAGCGTCTGTCCGCACGCTTTCATGTGCTACTGAGCACTCGGTTGTGGGAGCTGACACCTCTCACTCGCTCTCGCTCTCGCCTGCAGGTGGAGGCGACGCCATGGGAACCAGAGGCGCGTGACGGAGCTCCAGGACCTCTGTCGCGACCACGCCAAAGCGCTGATCCGCAAGAAGCGCAGTGCGCGCATCCGCGCCAAGATCCGCGAACTGCTGCTGCACGCGCTGTTCCTCTACTTCTACTCCGTGAGCACGAGCGCCGAGTACGCTGGAGAGGGCATCGCGCGCTTCGCGACCGAGCCCGTGTGTATGTTTGTCGAATCTGAAGTCACCCAGCGAGCTTTCTCCTTCACATGGCTAACTGATTGACTGACGGAGTGCTCCTTGCTCTCTCTCTCTGTCTGCAGCTCAGTTCGTGCGCGCCGAGTTCCAAGCTCCAACTGCCGCCACATCCGTAGAGCTCAGGTCATTCTACCGGATAGCGAACGCACCCGAGCTCTTTGCGTGGCTCAAGGGTCCGTTCCTCGCCCTCGCGTACTCACCTCCTAGCAACAGCAGCAGCAGCAGCTCCGAGGACGATGACCTTGTGTTCCAGACGAGTCGCGTTGTCGGCGGCATCCGCATCGGACAGCTCCGCGTCCTGCGCTCCAACTGCACAAGCCGTGTCACGTCATACTTTGAGACACCGTCGTCGTTGTCCGCGAGATCAGCAGCACTCTACTGCTACGGCAGCACGCGCGGCGACTTTGCCTCGGATGTCGAGTCGACCGAGTCGTTCGGCGACACCCGCACACAGTTCCCGTTCGCTGGGCTCAACGGCACCGACACAGCAGTCGAGCGCACGCTCCAGTTCTCGTCCATGACAATAGGCGCACAAGTGCTGCCAGCGCCAGCGTTCTCGGTCATCCTGCCACGCGCTGACGCCACACAAGCGCGAGGCGTCCTCGACTGGCTCAACCACAGCGCGTACGTCGACGCGCACACGCGCGCGGTCGTGCTTGACCTGAACCTGTACAACATCATGCTTCGGCACGTGCTCGCGCTCCGGTTCGTCTTTGCGTTCCCGCCGAGCGGTGGCGTTGTCCCGACGCTCGCAGCGACGAGCGCACCAGTCACCAAGAGCTTCCTCTTTGACAGCGAGCAGCTGTACAAGTCGGTATGCGACATCGTCGTGCTCGTGTTCTACGGCTACTTCCTCACGTCCGAGGTGCTCGCGCACACTGGGCGGCGGCGCAAAGCCGCAGCGCTCAAAGCGCTCAAGTGGTCCTCGCGCTACGGCTCAACGGCGCGCGTGCTCAGTCTCGTGCTCTACGTCGTGGTCTGGCTCATGCGGCTCGTTGCGCTCATTCACTTTCCAGCTGCGCTGCCACTCAACACCGATACGTTCGTGACGCTGCGCGCGTTCACGGAGCCACTTCGGATTGCTCAGTCGTTGCTCGCAGTCAACACGTGCCTCTGCTGGCTCGTACTCGTCTTGCTCCTGCGCGTGTCGAAGCACATTGACGTGTTCGTGCGCACAGTGCTCATTGCCAAGACCAAGCTCCTCTCGCTCGTGCTCTGCATGGCGCTGCTGCTCTACGGCTACGCGAGTGCGTTTGTCGTCGCCCTTGGCGCGTCGCACCATGCCGAGGGCTTTGAGAGCGTCTCGGCTGCGACTCACTCGCTCCTCAGTCTTGCGTCCGGCCTCGGAGGAAGTCGCAGCGCAGCAACGACGTCAGCACTTGCTGAGCATAGATCGCCGCTGCTCCTGACCGCTGATGCACCGGTCCGTACTGTATTGCTCGTCGCGTTCGTACTGCTCCACGCCAGCGTGCTCGCGAACCTCGTGCTCGTGGTGATCTACGAAGCGTACCGCAAAGCGCTCGAAGACGTCGAGTTTGAGCTCCAGCAGTCGGCGCACAAGCGCGTGCACCTCGTGTACGAGATCATCAAGTACGCCCGCGCGCTCTACACGCAGCTTCGCCACGCACTGGCTTCGTGCCGTGGCAAGAAGCAGCTCACGAGCCGCAAGTCGCAGCTGTCCGTTGTACGAGCGATCTCGTCATCTCATACGATCCAGCGCAGCGCGAAGCTCATTTCGAGCCATGTCGGCGCACTGAGCAGCTTAGGCGGCAAGCTCGTGCACACTGTCGTGGCGTCTGAGCGCGAAGGTGATGACGATGACGATGAATACGACGACGACGACGACGGCAGCGGTGGGAGTGGCAATGGTAAGAGCGATCGGTACCGAGGCAACAACATCGCCGACACGAATGGACGAGCAGTGCGCGCTGGTGCTGGACGCGGACGGAGAGTAGGCGACTGGAGTGCTAGCGGCAGCGGAGTTCGCAGCGGATCAGCCGGCGGTGGCGCGAATGCAAGCGGCGATAACGGCGCGAGCACGAAGCTGCTGCAAGGCATGGTCCTTCAGCTCGCGCTCCAGAACGAGAGTCTCATTCGGTCGCTCGAGGAGATCCGCAGCGACGTCAAGCACCTCACAGCACTAAGCTCCATGGACGGCACGAGTCGCCGCGTCCTGCTCTCGCCAGCGTCGCAGCCACGTCTCAGCGGTCGATCCCATTCGCGCAAGCAGTCGACCGTGGTGCAGCAGCAGCAGCAGATGCACTTTCACTCGCCCCAGACGCCGCACTTGGAAGACCACGTCGAAGTGCTCGAGCACATATCGTGAAGCAGGGGGGCAGCGACAGAGAGTGAGAGGAGGAGCGTCCACTTGAAAAGGACATATTGTCCACTTACGAAGGACACAGTACGATTTTGAAGCGGAGCAAGTGTCCACCTCTGTCTCGTCGTCTCTGCGCCGTCCTGAAACGGCATGTGCGGCTGCGCTGTGGTGTGCATCCAACGCCAGCGTCTCGCTGCCCGTCAGTCTGTCGTTCATTCTGGGCATCTGTCCATCTGTCCATCTGTCTGTCTTCCTCTGGCCATGTGGAAGGCTGTGCTGGGGTGGTACTACACTGTTGGTGGCGACGGATCGCCATCCTCTTTCTTCGCGTTCTGGAACGACGTGAACGTGATCGACCGCCGCTTCGTCACCTTCTCGCGCGGATTCGCGTCGCGCGTCGCCGATGGCATCCCGACCTCAATGTCGTCCACACTGCGGCGATTCGGTCGCGCGCCGTCGCTCTCGCCACCGCTATCCATTGCCACACACACGCACACACACGTATAGATCAACAGTGTCAGCTCGACGTCATCGTCCCATCTAGTCCGAGTCGCAGCGCTAGCCTTTAGAGGCGTACCCTGTTATCCGACTCGACGGTCGGCGCGCAAAGATCCCGCGCTGGTGCGCTGCGGTCTGGAAGCCGAGCCCGCCGAGGATCTCGGTCAAGCACATCGTCGCGGACATGTCGAGGTAGTTGTCAATGACGTGGCGACTCACTTGGTCCGACTGGTTCCCGCTGCCGTCGCTGTCGTCGCCGTCTGACTCTTCGCCGGTGCTCACTTCGCTCTCGTGCTCGATGATCGTGCCCATTGCGCTGTCCGATGCTGCTGCTGCAGCAATCGCCGCGTCGTCGCTGTCAGTCCCAGTCGTGGCAGCACTCTCAGCAAGCGGGAGCTCCGGGACGCTCGGGAGAACGCTCTTGTGCGTGTCCGTGCGGCTGTCCATCGTCGACGTGAAGCTGAAGCCGCGCTCGAGGATCTTGCGCTTCGACTGCGCGGCAGCGTGCGCCGGTTTGCGCTGCGACAGGAGCACGACGCCGAAGATCGTCGTCATGATCCCAAGCACAAACATCACAGCTTGGTGCGCCGAGAACGTGCGGATCTCTTGGAAGTAGATCGCGCCGCCGAGGACGCCAGTGATGATCCAGTACGCCTGGTAGATCGGCACGACGGAGAGCGCGTCGTAGTGCACGAGGCCGCAGTTGAGGTAGTGAATCTGACAGAGGAGGCACGCAATGAGCGCGAGGGCGAGCAAGTACGACTCGACGTGCTTGAGGCTGCTGTCGCCGTGGAACGCGGCTTTCAAGAGCTCAGCGCACGACTTGGCAAACAGCACGGACTGGCCGCCCATGGTCCCTGACAGTCTGGTCCGTCAGTCGTATCGAGTCAGTCACTGCGTTCGAGACAGCCTCAGCTACCCCAGTACGATAGGCAATTCGGCAAAGGACGCACCCCGAGTACGCGACGAGCCGCACGCGTGCCCAGAACGCTGGGTGCCCGACTTGGATCATCCGATGGCGCTTGCTCGTGAGACTGAGCTTCTCGACGAGCTGGATGAGCGCGTAGTGGAGCGCAACGCAGAGCGCGACAACAACAAAGTAGCCGCCTGGGTCGACGTGGGTACACACTGTGGTGTGAGTGGCGTCGAAGCGAGCGATAGAAACTCACACAAAGACAGCGCTTCACTACGTACACGTGAGCGGGTCGCGATAGAGCTCCAAGAGCATGCTCAAGTTGTACGACGGCGACGTGTGCGACGCAAACACGACTGCGATCGTCGCGCCAGCAAAGATCACGAGCGTCGCAGCGATGTCTTTCCGCCCGAGCTTCTCTTTGTTGAAGCACGGCGCGAGCATCTAGTAGCACCAGGAGCCCCGTGGGCGTATACACCTCAGTATACACCGCGTATCCACCCGCTCGAGCTCACACAAAGACTGCACTCGATCGTACCATGTTCCACACGAGCGTCAGTGCTGCGAGCGGCGCGAGGAGACTCTGCGGCGCGAGCCCGAACGCGACAAAGTCGAGGACGGAGCCCGCGAGGATGAGGAAGAAGCCGAGGCACCAGAGCGGCAAGCGGTACGCTGGCGTCGGCTCAGCGTTCTGCTCCTGCGCCGCGAGCTCGTTCTGCTTGAGCGCCTTCTTCTGCAAGTTGATCCCGACGCTCGCGAAGAACGAGAAGACGACTGCGATGACAAAGCCGACGACCCACGCCGAGTGCTTCGGTGCAACGTAGTCGACGTCAAAGCACTGTCCGCCGTCGGCAATGCCACTCAGCGGCGCAGTCGCGCTGCCGCAGAAGCGCAGCGTCGCAGTCTCGAGCACAAGCGGACCGAGCGTAGCGGTGCAGTTGCCAGCGAGCGCACTCGAGCAGCTGTCGAAGCACAAGCTCTGTGGCGTCCCGAGCTCGCAGACGTTGAACACTCGAGCGCACTCGGCGCGCTTGAGCGCCGTGCCGCAGGCGCTGTCCGAGGCGACAGCACTGGCGTTTGCAGCAGCGACGAGCTGCGTGAACTCGGTCTCTGCTGCAGCGTCCTACAGACAGAGGTACAAGAGCAGCAGCAGTAGGACCAGGTCATCAGAGAGAGAGAGAGTGAGCGCCGGCTTCTTGAGGCAGCGAGTCGTTGCTCATACAAACGCACCATGTCGCGCCATGACGCCTTGGTGCGGCACGACAAGTACTTGACAAAGTCGCCGCAGAATGCGAGCTCGCGCGGCGCTGGGACGTCGCACGATGAGCACGCGTGGAGCGCTGTCTGCGGCGATGCACGCACGCTTGTCGGTGCCGCCACGAGCGCGGCAAGAGCGAGTGCTGTGGTCACGACCGAGCGTCGCGTGCTATGCCGTGACACCAGTCGTGTAGTGCTGTTTGTACGCGACGCACGTGGCGCTTGACCGCAGCACGCGTCGCACGTAGCAGCACGGCCGCTGCTGAGCTGGTTGAAGCCACTGGCGCTCGAGTGCATGGCGCTGGACAAGATCCGCGCCATGCTTTCGCTGTCACAGGCGCGAACAGCGGGTGCTGCGACGTCTCGACCTGTTACTGGCGCTGCTGCTGCTACTGCTGCGACCGAGTGGCCACACGCTCACGAGCTCACGAGCTCACGCGCACACGACGCGGACGATAGCGAGCGAGAAGAGGCGCTTGTACGAGCTACTTCTGTGCTGCTCCTGTTGCAACGCCTGGACAGTCGTGCGACTTGTTTTCAGTATGCTTCATGACCTAACGCAGTGCTTTGATAGTGATAAAACCAAATGTGAAACGCTGCTTTGAATAGAGCGCGCTCTGGGTGAACCATGCGATCGCTTTTGAGAGGGTTTGGCAGACCAACTTCAATTTCATGTCATACTGAAGTGCTGCTCATGGATTCCCACATGGTGACGATCCTCATCCTCGAGCTCGAGCTCGTGCGCTCCATTGCTCCAAGTCCTCCAAAGACACACTCTCCATCGAGCAGGCACGTAGATGCCAACGCACGAGTGTCTATCGATGCCAACGGCCCTCGAGAAGCCACGACGCCTTCGCGCTTGCGCACAACCACACACACACACACCTTTCACTCGTTCTGAACTGCGACACACCCTAGGATCCCTCTCATTTTCGATAGGTGCCACGCCACGTCTACATCATACTGGTCTGCGAGTGATTGTGCTGGCCAACGACACTTTCGAAGAGCTCAGCTTCGTTCGACACGCAAGCTCGTGTGTGTGGACGAGCGAGCGCTGCGTCCGGTGGCGAGTGCGTGACTTGCTGCGGCCGCACACGATCTCACACACGCGCACGCACGATGCTCAAGCCGCTCGCAAAGAAGAAAGCGATCGTGCTGCCGTCGCCGCAGTCGTACCTCGAAGAGTGGCACGTGCACGTGCAGCAGCGCACGAACGAGACGCTCCAGAGCGTGCTGCAGCAGCACGGCGCTGCTGTGCGCATCCAGCTGCGGTACAAAAAGTACCAGGAGAAAGTGCGCATGCTGCTCAAGAAGTCCGAGAAAGCGATCGACGAGCAGCAGCAGCAGGACCAAGCGCTGACAAGTGCGACCGGGTCAGTCAAAGCCGCTGTGCGCGAGCGCGGCGTCGCAGGCTCGAGCATGGCGCTCGCAGTCGCCTACAACGTCCGTAAAGAGAACAGCAGTAGTCAAGACTCTGTGACGTGTGACGCGCGCCAACCGCTTGTGCGCAAAGCCGCTGCGACCAACAGCTCGCTCCAGAGCTACTCGTGCGAGCTGCGCACGAGCCTGAAAGACGCGTCGGGAGGCAAGTGGAGCGCGCCGGACTGGAGTCTCGCAGAACCACGGCCGAGCAAGCAGCAGCTCGTTGACAATGCTGTCGAGACGGAGGGCGGCAGCGCTGCTAGCGCTAGCGGTCCGCAGGTCGCCAGTCGCGTCGCAAGCTCGACGGACCAGGCGCCAGTCGATGCCGCCGCCGCCGCTCCGACTGCCACTCAAGAGCACGATGGCGATGCTACTGGTGCCACTGAGTCTGCGACGCGCGCACATGGCTTTGTCGACATCATGCACCACTCGTGGCTCCTCGCGTCCATGGAAGAGCGCTGCGCCGAGGCAGCTGCGAGCGTCGGTGCCACGAGCAGCTCGGGCCGCGGGTCTGCACTGCGCGTCGCGGACTTTCGCCACACGCTCCTCGACCTCGTGTTCATTGCGCGCTCGGGCGTTGGACACAACTACCACGGCCGCGCGCCGTCGTCGGTCGCAGAGCACCACGCGAACTTGCTCACGCGCGTGCAGGACGCGCTTGCGCCAGCGCAGCTGAGTCCAGACGACACGCGCCGCATCTCGCGCATCTTCCAAGGCCTCCAGTCCGACATGGTCTTGCCAGCGGTCCGGACACTCGGCTGGCTCCTCACAAAGACCTGGCGCCTGCTCTTCCACGGCGTCCACGTCGACGTTGCGTCGCTCCACCGCGTCTTCGAGGCACTCGCAGACGCGCAAGCGAACGCGAGTGAAGACGTCAGCGTCGTGTTTGCGCCGACGCACAAGACGCACCTCGACTACCTCATCATCAGCTACCTCTGCTTTGCGTACGGCCTGCCGCTGCCGCGCATCGCTGCCGGGAACAACCTCGACTTGCCCGTTCTCGGTCCGTTCCTGCGCGCGAACGGGAGCTTCTTCATCCGCCGGTCGTTCCGCGACGACGCGCTGTACAAGCACGTCTTGGAGAGCTACGTGCACGAGCTCCTGCGCGACGGCAACGCGATCGAAGTGTTTGTCGAAGGCGGACGGTCGCGCCACGGCCGCGTGTGCAAGCCGCGCCTTGGCTTTCTCTCCATGTTCCACAACTACACCAAGCTGCCGCCAGCGTCGACCGAGGCCAGCGCCACGGACGCGCCGCCAATGGCAAAGACCAAGCGCGTGCTGCTCGTGCCGATTGCGCTCGACTACGACAAGGTCTACGAAGTCGAGGAGTACGCGAACCAGCTCTTGGGCAAGCCTAAGGTGCGCGAGAGCATCGCTGGCTTCCTCCAGTCGCTCTACGACATTGTCTTTCTCCGGTGCGGCCACGCGTACGTGCGCTTTGGCGCGCCACTCGGTCTCACGGCGGCGTCGTCGCTCCCAGAGACCGCAAAGGAGCTCGCGGTGCGCATGCAGACGACTGGGACGATCACGAGCACGAGCGTCGTCGCGGCGCTCTTGATGTGGAAGCGCGCGTACCAGACGCGCGAGATGCTCGCACCGCGCGTGCACTGGCTCGTGCAGGAGCTTGTCGCGCGCGATGCGCACGTCGCGCATGTGTCTGCAGAAGAGATGGCGGACCACGCGCTCGCGATCTTGAACGTCCAGGTCCGCGCGAACGGCGTGCTCGCACCGCAGCTCGAGTACCCAACGCGCGCGCTCGAGCTCGGGTTCTACCGGAACCACGTCTTGCACGTGTTGTTGCCGGAGATGGCGATCGCTGGTGCGATTGACGCGTTGCTCCGTGAAGCGACAGTCGCGAGCGCTACGAGCAGGAGCCCAAGCGCGCCGGACGACGACGCGACTGTGACGCTGTCGCTCGATGCGATCGAAGAGAAGGCGGTGATGATGTGGAACTTCCTCGAGCACATCTGCCGCCACGACGCGATCGACCTCTCGGCCCACATCGCGGCGTTTGTGAACGCGCAGGCACCGGCGTGCTCCTTCCGTGGCAGCGACGACAGTGATGACAGGAGCACTGACGCCGTTGTCGTCGACCGCAAGCGCTGGAAAGCGAACAAGCTCGTGGGCTTTGCGCTCTCGCTCCTCTGGCCGTTCGTCGACTCGCTCTGGCTCTGCTCGCACGGTCTCTGGAGTCTCTTGTCTCCCGCCGGCGCGAGTGCCACTACTGACGCAGCGCCAGTCGAGCACACGGAGCGCGACGTCGTGCGCCGCGTGCAGCTCCTTGCGCGCGAGTTGTTTCTCGAGCGCGCGCTCGCTCACGCCGAGGCGTTCTGCAGCGAGAGCATCAAGCAGTCGCTCGACTTCTTGGTCGAGCGCGGCTTGATCGAGTACGCGCCGACGCGCGACGGCCGCGCGCGTGCGATCGCGTTCTGCGGCGGGAGTCACGACGACGGCCGGGAGTTTGTCGTCCAAGCGCTCGTGGATGAAGTGAACGGCTGGCGCCGCCCCGAGTCGCGTCTCTGGACCAAGCACGCAGCAGCGCCAGCGAACTTGACGCGCGACGCTGCGATGGCGCTCATGGCGACGGGCGAAGCGAGCGGCAGTGCCCGCGGTGTGTACGATGCGTGGATGGCGCCATCGCGGACAGCGACTGTGTAAGGAGAAGTGGCGGCAGGAGGAGGAGGAGGAGGAGGCAGTGATCGCTATAGGAGAGAGAGAGAGAGCGTGTGGTGCGTGCGTATGGACACAAGAGCGAGTCTGTAATTTTGAAGCAGCGGCGTTGAGCCGATCGACAGCGTCGGCGGGTACTTGGACTGGTGATCGCGAGTGGGGATGGCTGGAAGAGAGAGGCGCCGCACAGCCAAGAGAAGCGACTAGAGAGACTAGCACTAGCGATGCCAGGACGACCATCTAACTTATGAGATGCTGCTGTCGACACTGACTTGTAACTTGGAGACTCGATGCGGTTGCTTGGGGTGAGGAGGACAAACGAGTTGGTGACCTGTGCCAAGTGTTTGCGAAAGAGGACGCCGAGCTGCTCGCGATGCCGCCGATCCCGCTGTCGGCACCCAAGACGTTCGTTCCGTCCCCAAGCGCGCGCATTTGAGAGTACGCGCGAGAGACTGCAGTAGGCAAGAGAGAGAGAG
>JAASFT010000498.1:0-18510 GCA_023333885.1 Globisporangium parvum
CCCCCCCCCCACACACACGCAATCCCAACGATCAGTACACCATCGCAATGGACGCTAGAGCACTCGACAGACTGACGTACGCGCACGATGGAGGCAAGGAGCCCGTGCCAGGCGTCGTCGAGGATCTAGTCGCAAGACAGCGCCATCGTACAGCAGAAGTGAGGGACCAGCACTCAATGCCACCATTCGCGAGCAGTGCGTAAGAGCGAGCGAGCGCACCGCTGCCTTTCGCTCAACGTCGCTTGCTGCTGCGAAGATGTCGCTGACGAGCAGCGCAGTCGTGCTGCAGGCGCCGAGCCGCGCGACAGACCGCAGCGGCGGCTCCTTCTCTTTCACTTTCAGTGGCGACTCGCCTGTGAGCAGTGCTGCTGTCGCCTCGACAGCCGCCGCCTTGGCGCGACTCGCTTTCGGGAAGAGCTGCTTGCCCAAGTACCGGTCGCTCGCGGAGATCTCTTCGCCATTCAACCGCAGTGTGTTCTTGACGAGTGTGATCCAGGGCTGTGAGTGGTGGTCTACGCGCACGAGAGAGAGCAAACACGAGAGAGCGAACGTACACTGACGCGTGCGCCGAGGAAGCGCCGGAGCAGCGCTTTGGCGCAGACTGGATTGTTCGCAATGAACACCTGAAGGCACGTACACATAGACAGCGAGTGTTGGTTCTGTCTTTGCTCAAGCACAAGGACGACAGCCAAGCACACGCGCACCTCTTCGGCTTTCGTGCCGAGCGTCCCGAGCCACAGGAGCTGCTCGAACGACTGCGCGTCGTTGTGCGCAAAGTTGAGGCGCCGCAGTCGCCCAAAGAGCTTGAGGTTCGCGCTCGACGACGCCGTCGCAGCTGCCGCGACCTTGTCGATGTGCGCGTACCGGAACGTGATCGCGTGCACGAGCGCGTGCATCTTGGCGCTCGCGAGCACCTCGAGTGCGTCGCCGTAGATCACGAGCACGCGGTAGTCACCGCGCACTTCGATCTCCGAGAACCCGGTCTGGTTGTTGTACACCATCGCGTCTTCGCGGCTTGTGGGCTTGACCTCGCGTTCGTCTAGGCTCGTAGCGCTCGGTGCGACCGATGGTGCTGATGCCACTGCCTTGCTGCTGCCTGTGCTACTGCTACCACTGCTGCCCCAGGACGACGCGGACACAGCATTGAGGTCGTTCATCAAGCGCGACACTGGCGCAGCACTACTCGCGAGCTTCGCGCGCTGCTCCCAGAGCGTCTTCGCACACGCGATCGCATGCACGCGGTGCGCTTCCTCGAGCTCGTCGCGCTCTTTCGCCGCGGCGCTCGGCTGTGGCGCGAGCGCAGTGGCGTCTTTGCGCTCTGCGTCACTGAGCGGCCGCAGGTCCAAGTGCTTGAGCACAGGGAAGCTCCGGATCATCTTGACGCGGTACTCGCTCGGATTCGCTTCGCACACGGTGTTGCCATCGAGACGGAGCTCACTGATCGACGTCACCTAGCAAGGAGGAGCAGTCAGAACAGCAGAGTCAAGCGAGCGACTGCGCATGTGAGAGAGCGACGGGCAACGAATGCAAGCCAGTGCTTCGCACCGACAGCAGCGGGTCGAGCGTCTCGAGCGCGTCGATCTTGTTGTTGGACAAGAAGATGCGCTGGAGCGACGGGAGCTTGCCAACGGCGCCGATGCGCTCGATCTGGTTGCGCCGCAGGTTGAGCTCGGTCAAGAGCGTGAGCTTGTCGATGTTCTCGAGCACCGTGATGCGGTTCCCGCCGAGGTTGAGCACGCGGAGCTTGCGCAAGTCGTTTAGGTTCTGCATCACGTCGATCTCGTTGCTAGTGTTGGTATAATATACAAACACTCACTCAGTCGACCATCACTCAGTGTCCAAGCACATGTGGAGCAACGATGGACCTGTGCAAGTCGAGCACATCGAGCTTCTTGAGGCATTCGAGGTTCTCGATCGTCTTGAGCCGGTTCTTCCCGAGCATGAGCACGCGCAAGTTGGGCACGACGTGGAAGTTCTCGAGTTTCTGTGGACCGTGAGTGTGGGTGTGCGAGTTGGCAAGCGAGCAAGACAGTTGGAGAGACAACAAGGGAAGGCACTCTCCACTGCACCTCGACGCGGTTGTTGTAGAGGTCGAGGAAGATGAGGCTCGGGAGTCCGAGGAGGTTCTCGATCTTGCGGATCGCGTTGTTCTGGAGGTTGAGCAGCCGCAGCATCTGCTCGCCTTCGAGGAGTGGGATCACTGGGAGGTTGCGTCGGTCCATGTTGAGCCGCTCAGGGTTCGTCGCTTTCGACTAGCGCATGCATGCGTGTGTGTATGTGAGACGTTTGCAGTGAGGCAAGTGTGTATGTGCGCGCGCGAGAGAGAGAGAGAGAGAGGCAGCAGCACTCGCACCTTTTGGTTCCGGTACACGATCGGCACGCCTGGGATCTCGGCTGTCTCGGCAAAGTAGAGCTGTCGGTCAGAACAAGCAGCTGTCAGTCTTGAGTGGGGGCAGTGAGTGAAGGTAGCACACACTCATGTACCTCCTGTTCGCTCGAGTCAGCGTGCGCTTCCGTCGGTGCTTTTGCATGTGCTGACACAGCGTCAGAGCTGCTGCTGCTGCTCGTCGCAGTCGTCTCGGGCACAGCAGCAGTCGCAGTGGCAGTCGCAGTGGTAGGCAAAGGCTTGCTGAGCTGCGGAGTGTTGCAGCGAATCGCGAGGTCTGCTGTCTTGGACTTCTGGATGCTGCTGCTGCGCTCAAAGAGCGGTCGACGATGCAGGAACTGGCATTGGTACAAGCGAGAGAGACGGAGAGAGATGACAGTGAGTGTCTGTCGCGTCAAGCAACCGACAACCTCGTGGACCGCGAGCGAACCTCGTTCGACATCTCGAGCGCATTGGTGCCGAGTGTCTCGGGCGAGCGCCTGCGTCGACGTACACAGCATCACAACGCAAACGCAGCAGTGCGTTAACACGGGTTCATCGTCCATACAGAGCTCTGGACGCGCTCGGGGACGCACCGCACGTATCCGCGGACCGTGGCAAAATGCGGATCTTGCGCTGGCAGATGCCGCGTCTCCATGGCCTACACACATCGAGCAAGCGGGAGTGTGAGTGCTCACGAAGAAACGAGTGCACGATCATACGTACGTCGCCTGCAGTTGCGGGGCGGGCAGCAAAGTCCGGGACTGGCAGCTGCTTGTCTGTGCTCTGGCGTGGCTGCCTCGCACAACACATCACATCACAACACAACACCACACAACCACGACTAGCAGTCTGTGAGTCCTTGTGATCGTCAGCTCCGTGCTGCGTCCCTCGCCACACGAGCACTAACGCACCAGCTCAAACACCGATCGACGCTGCTGTTGCTGCGGAGGCTGGAGTCGGTCCGGCTGCATGGTCCGCACAACGGGCGAGATGGTCGTGCTCCGGCGCTGTGGAGTGCTACTGCTGCCGTAGTACGCGTTTGACGACGCCGTTGCTGTTGCTGCGGCGGACTTGGCGCTCTCGTCTGCTGCAAAGCCGTGCTTGGTCCAGCGCAAGTTCTGCGCAAACGTGCGCGCAGTGATCTTGCGAGGGTTTGGCGGTGCGCGCGACACAGCAGTGCGGCTACTTGCGTCGTGGATCTCTGGAAAGTGGCTCGGCAGGCCGCTTGTGTTCATGCTCGCGCTTGCACTCGTACTCGTTGCTGGCAATGGTCCGCCTCGCTTCTCGAGCGCTGACGCATTGGTGCTGCCAGCACTAGCACCGCCACTGCCTGCGTTGCTGTCGAGCAGAGCGCGCATGCTGCTGCCGTGTCCGTCGGCTCTGACAGGTGCGAGCTTCTCCTTTCGCGCTGCTGCGATCTTGCTAAAGAGTCCGAGCGACACGCCGCTGTCAGCGCGCCGTGGTGCTGGAGCGACACTCACAGGCAGCGCCGTCGCTGGACTCGCAGTGGTGGCACCACTGCTGAGCGTCTCCATCGCCTCGGTGCTACTGCGTCTCTGCTGTGCTGAGGTGTGGTGTGCCCTGTCACAAACCACTCGAATCGAGTGCGTCCGTTCAGGATCATTGGATCCGCCGCACACTCGGCTCTCTCTCTCGTCCAGCATGACGCACCGACGCACTGCCGTGGCAGCTGCGCGCACGCCTACGTTGCTACTGCGACGGCTACTGCACACTGTGGTGCTACTCTGCCTCTTGCTCGAGTCTGCACGCGCGGCGACAGCGCTGAGCTGCAACGAGACGAGCACGACGCAGGACGCGATCGCACGCTGGACCTCTATCCCAGTCACAGGCTCGACATTCTCGCGAGACTGTGCGTCGTTGTGTCTCTGCTGAATGCACGTGATGCTTCACGTGCACGTATGAGCGATGTGTGGTCTCACGTAGCCTCTCTCGCTCTCGCTCGCTCGCTTTGTGACTCTAGCTCACGCTGCTGCAGTGTTCCGAGGCGAGATCCGGATGGTCGGCGGTGTCTCGACGTCGTACTACACCAAACGTCTCGAGAAGACCACGACGCGCTCGGACGTCGTGCACTCCAAGGACGGCTCGGCGTGGGTTGAAGCGCTCGAAGAAGCGCCGTTCCGCCGGCGCTACGGCCACTCGCTCACGGCATTCACCGACCAGAGCGACAGCGTCGAGCGCCTCGTGCTCCTCGGTGGCTTCTCGCCCGAGCCTGCGACTGATGTCTGGACGTCCGTCGATGGCGGTGCGTGTGCAGCCACAAGGCTCGCTTTGCCCAAGTGACGGAGAGCTTGCGGCTGAAGACGACGTGGAGTGTATGCGTGTGTGTGGGTCGGAGTAGAGACGTGGACCGAGGCGACAGCAGCTATACCATGGGCGGGACGCGGCTACCACTGCACCGTGGCGTTTGCCAACAGCCTCTGGGTCCTCGGCGGGAGTCCCATGACGAATGACGTCTGGTCCACAGCGTCAGTCGTGAAAGGTGCGTGTGCTGACCTAGGTGGCGACAGTGTTGGCTGCTACATCCCACATGTACGCTCACGTCCCAAGCGATGCCTGTGTGCACGAATGAACATGACGTCTTAGGACCGTGGATACAGCAGCTGAACGTGCCGTGGACACCACGCGCTGCGCATGGCTGCGCTGCTCACACTGTCGTCACGAACGCCACACTCGGTGACGCGTCCCGCACGACGTTCCTCTTCCTCATGGGCGGCTGGCGCGAGACCTCGCTCAATGACGTCTGGCGCATGGACGCAGCAGGTATGCATGTGTCGGAACGAGGCTTTGATTCGCATCGCTTTGCACTACTGATGCGCTGCGTGTGTGCACGCGCATGGCGCAAACACACTCGCAGGCACGTGGACACTGCTCACCGAGGCTGCGCCGTGGAAGAAGCGCGCGTGGCACGCTGTCGTGTCGTTCGACTCGCGCGCTGTTGGCGACGTCGAGATCGGACCGCGACTGTGGCTCATTGGCGGCGGCATCGTCGGCCGTGGCATTACTAAGATGTTCCCGTACTCGGACGTCTGGTTCTCGCGCAATGGGAGCGACTGGCACGCAGCGAGCTCGGACGCGTCTGGGATCTCAACGGCCGAGTGGAGCATGGTCTCGACGCGCGACAAGGACGTGTGCACTGGCAAGTGGGGCCACGCTGTCGTCGCGTTCGAGCGCGCCGTGCCGCGCGCGTACTACTGCAGTCCTGCGTGCGTGACGCGCACAAACGCCACGAGCCTTGCGAACCAGCTCATTCCAGTGTGCAATGCCGCCAAGTTCCTCCCCGACGTCCCAGTGATGCGGACGATCTTGCGTGGCAGCAGCGTGTCGACCGTGACGCTGTACCCAGACAGGTGCGAGCTCTGTCCAGGCGAGACGTCGCGGTTTGTGAACGCGACGAGAGTCCCGGCGCTCTTTATCATCGCAGGCAACGTGGGCACGCAGAAGGTCAAGGACGTGTTCCGGAGCGCAGATGGGAGTGCGTGGCGCCTGCGATCGAGGGCAAAGACACGGTCGGATCGAGTCTGTATGCACTCGGAGCTCACTCCCGCGCTTGCTCGCTTGCGTGCGTTTGTGCTAGTGCTCTGTGAGAAGGACGGCGTGATCTGCTCCGGTGTCGGCGTGTGCACACTTGGCGGCACGTGCTTGTGCAACACTGGCAAGCGCGGACCGTTCTGCGAGAGCGACTTGGACTACACGATCCTCGACACGTGTACGTGCGAGCTTGCTGCTGCTTGTCGAGCGTATGTGCGTGCCAGAGATCGTTCACAGCATGCATTGCCGATGTGGATCGACAGCGGGCTGCTTCCCCGAGACTGCGCAAGTGGTCGTGGAGGTGCGAAGCGGTACGGCGCATCGAGCGATCCGCGACGTCGCTATTGGCGACCGCGTGCTCGCATTGGCAGCCGATGGCGCTACGCCCGTGCTCTCGACCGTCTACTACATCCCGCACGAGAGCGACGCGACTGCCGCTGTGCAGTTCCTCCGCGTCGCGCACGAGCCGGCGGCGATTGCTGCCGCCTCGCAGCACTGCCACGTTGATCCGCTGGAGAACGTGCGTGAAGCCCAGCTGGTTCGACAGCGGGTCCGCTCGAACCAGATGCTGACTTCTGTTTCGGTGTGTTGCAGGCACACGACCATCTCGTGTTGGAGCTCACGCCCGACCACCTCGTCTTCTACACTCGCGACGCGTGGATGAACGCCTCCGAGACGCAAGCCCCAGCGTCACGAGAAGATCCAGTGCGTGCTAGTGCAGCAGCTGGCAGCTGCGACGCACGAGGCGCTTTCGCACCAAACATGCAGCTCCTGAAAGCCGCGCGAGAGCTCGTGGTCGGCGACACGATCTTCGTCCTGGACAGTCGCGCTGGGCACCCGCTCCACATTATCCCGAGCCGCGTCACGCGCATTGAGTCGGTCGTGCTGCAACGCGGAGCACTCACGCTCTACACTACAGCAGGCAACGTGTTTGTGGACGGCGTGCTCTGCAGCAACTTTGGCGACTTTTACCCCGTGCTGCCTGGCCAGCGCCGCGACCTGCTGCCGTTCGCGTTCTTTGCGATGCACCGACTCGTGTTCGCACTGGTGCCGAGCGAGAAGACTGCACATGCGCTGCGCTGGCTCATGGACACGCTCGTGCTGCCAATACTGCGGACGGCATGGCAAAGCTCTAGCTGGCTCATGGTGTCCAGGTAGTCGCACGCTTTGCTGTACAGGATAGGACAGGACAGGACACAGTGCTGCTCGGATCGCCCCGAGGTGCCACCGCGACAGCTGATGGCATGGCAGGGCTCCAGGTGGCCGGCGCCACAGAGATTTTGAGATGAAGAGAGAGTCGAGGCACTGCAGCTGGCGGATAGCCTCGTGGCTGGCAAGTGGATACGAACGCGCAGAGTAGCAGCAGCAGCCGTTGCCATCCCGTCTTTGCAGATCAACAACACTTGCTTCAACCTCGTGTGTGTGTGTGTGCTGTCTGGTACAATGCCTCAAGCGCATCGATGACTTGTGTGAACAACCATCATGTGGCGGCAGCAGCGCCTTTCATCGTCCTGAGCATCGACAGACGCGTGGGACTGAGCTCTACATGGACTTCCGTCATGGCAGCTGATGCGACCGCAGAGGCGCGGCGTGTGTGGCGCTGAGCAGGATGCGCTGGCATAGTACCAGCGAGCGGTGCTGACGTGGCCGACGCACGTCGAGACGTTGCCTCTCAACAATACCGAAGGGCACTCACCTCACGCACTGGTGCATTCGCTATGCGCCTCGTGCCGTTTGGTGGACACGGCGCTGAACTGGCTCGCTTGAGGATTCTGGCCGCGAACTGACACAGCGCACGTCTCGCGAACGTCTCGCGGCGCCAAGAGCACCCCACTCGAGCTTCTTGAGTGTGCTTCAGGTCGCAGCTGGTCGCACCGAAGCCAAGTCGAGCTACCTCGTCCGAGTCGCACGGCTAAGATAAGCCTAAGCCCAAAGCGCTGCGCTCGCGGTGCGCAATGCACTCCTTCGAGTGCTTCGGATAAGTCGTGCACCGATCGCATCGGATTGACGAGGACGCGCCGGCATTAGCTCACATGCGACCGCGATCTGTCATGAGGTCTTTGCAAGTATGCCATCTATGCCGTTCTCGCCTTGCTTTACTTGGTTGTATCGATTAGCTATGACATGCTCTGAATTCCTGCACTTCAATACATTTTCACGTCAATTGCAACGAATTGCTGCCGTCGTCCCACGTCGGTCTATCAATACCTGCCCAGTTGCTTTCGCAGAATGCGCGCCATAGCCATCTGGAATACAAGAGCGACTGAAAGCCAGTGAGCTGGCTTTCACCGGGACCGCCGCGATGTTGTTGCGGAGCTCACTCCAGTCTGCTCACAATCGAATTTGCTCCGACCCGAGCAAGCTCCACGACTTCCAGTCCAACGACGACACGACAATGGCCATCATGCTGGGCAAGCGCTACGCCGCCGAGATCTCGTCGCAGATGGAGGCGAGTCTGACCGAGTACTACCGCCAAGAGTGCCTCCGCTCGCTCTACAAGAAGCAGATGCGCGCCTGCGACTTGTGGGAGTACCCGCCGCGGCCGCGCCGCGCATCAGCATCGAGCCCGAAAGCGAGCAAAGGCGTCTCGTTCGCCTGCACGCCTGAGATCATCGGCAGCGCGGACCCGAGCGTCGACCGTAGTCCGATTGACGTGTCGCCCATCTCGAAGCTCGAGCTCCTCGTGCTGCTCTCGCAACGGACGTTCCCGGTGCAAGCGTAGAC
Source organism: Globisporangium parvum (assembly GCA_023333885.1). NCBI lineage: Eukaryota > Oomycota > Peronosporomycetes > Pythiales > Pythiaceae > Globisporangium > Globisporangium parvum. The sequence goes on from JAASFT010000498.1 coordinate 8,642, forward strand.
AAGGACGTCGGTGCCACACAAGCGAGCGAGCGAACACGTGCAAGCGCACCCGCACCCAACACTCACTCACCTGTACATAAGACTAGAGCAAGAGCCGCGCTGCGGCTGCACCGCCAACAGCAGCAGCAGCGGCTCGTATTTATCGCCAGCGAGCGCGCCAGTAGCCACGCCACCATGACCCTCAGCGCGAGGGATCCATGTCCGTGATGTAGAATAAAGCCACGCTTTCCTTCCCACACACACTTGTCACACGCGCGTGGCATCTTTCCTTGCTTGCTCTTCGCCATCCATGTCTGCTTGCCCATGTGAGCAGTTCGCGCCGAGTCTGCGTCCAGATCCCGAGACGCTCGCAAGCTGCCATGTGCATGCTTGCACACACGCACGCGCTCGCAGCGAAAGATCAGCGCCGGATCGCGGCGCCGCCTGCGGCGCGATCTTCGTCTGGCGTGTGTTGTTGCAGTACCTCGGATTCAGACCCCAGCCGGACCTCGATCGATCGATGGATCGCTACTCACGTCCGCGACAAGCGGGGCGGAAGATCGCAAAGAGGTGCGTGCGAACGTGCTCGCACGATTCCGCTGATGCGCTCATCATGGCTTCAGTGTCGATTCGCGGGCAACTTGTAGTGCATGCGAGGACATGCGTGCGCAGCAGAACTTGCTGCGCGCATGACACCAATCCACTAAGGATCGACTCGATTGATCAGAGCTCAAGAGAGCTACGACATTGAGTACATTAGCTCGAAGAGGCTTGGTGTGGCCCACATCAAGTCTGCGACTTGGTCAAAATCGATAAATTGGGCAACACCTGTGGCTATATAGCTCATATCCTTCCTTCCGCCTGTGTCGCCCAAAGGAAACCCGACGATGCAGCGCATGACGACGAAAGCGGGCGTCGTGCGCGGCGGGACGTGCCGCTCGCCGCTGTCGTCGGACGACGACGCCGAGCCCGAGGTCGAAGAGGACGTCGTGATGACCGACGCCGACTTTACGCCAGCAGCAGTGCCCAAGCGCCGCAGCGCTGGACGCACAACAGCCGTGGCTGTTGCAAAGCGAGCGCAGCGCAAGCCAAAGCCTGCGCCAAACGCACCTGCGACGAAGCCTCGCGCTCGCAGCAGCAGCAGCACCGGCACCGGCAGTCGACAGTCGAAGAAAGCGACGAGCATTTCAGACATCCAGGTACGCACATCCTATCGCATGTGTACGTATGTGGTGCTGCAGAGCTGCGCTTGGCTGACATTGCTATGGCTGCGACAGGTGCGCACAGCGCCAGCGCCAGCACCAGTCATCCGAAGCGCAAAGGAGCTGATTGCAGACGCAGACGACAAGCTCGTGCAGTTCCTCTCCGAGCAGCTCGACGAGCAGCAGCAAGCGCAGCTCGCGCGCGAGTTTGGCTTTGGTCAGGGCTACCTCGTGAAGACGCCAGCTGCGAGTGCGTGGAAGCGCACGAAAGACCGCGCGCGGCTCGCTGCGTGGCTCCAAGCGCTCGGTTTCACGCCGCTGGTGAGCGTCAGCCGCTTCCTCTACCGCATCGCGAGTCTGCGCGCCGACGTCATTCTCCACGAGCTGCGGCGCCGCGTGTTCCCAGCAGCGTACGTTCGCACGTGTGTGTGGGTTCGCTTATCGCCGCTTGCGTTCGCTCTATCTTAGAACCGCGGCAGACACTCACGCATGTTCGCTTAAATCCGCATGCTGCTCAGTGACGGCAACGACGAGGATGCTGACGCGGCCATGACTGCGTCGAGCTCGACTGAGCGCAGTGATCCCACTGCACTCGACGCGACAGTCTCGATGGACGCGCTTGCAGACGAGCCGAGCTTGCAGTCGCACAAAGCGCTGTTCAGTGCACTCGATGCCCAGTCGCTCGAGATCGTGTCGCTCTCGGAGCACGACCGCATGCTCTCGTCGACGCGCCACATGGAGATCGCTGATGCGATGGAGGACGTGCTCGCGCAGCCGTCGGTGCGCAAAGAGAAGAGTCGTGCGCGGCGTCTGTCGCGCCTCGGCCGCATCGCTGGTCGCCGCCGCATCTCGATTGTGCCGATCTCGCAGTCGACTGTGCTGCCATCGCTCCTGGAAGACGACGTCGCGTGGGACGACAGCGACGCGGACGACGACCATGACGATACGCTCGGTCCACTCCCACGCGCGTCCTCCATTGGAATGGCACGAGACTCGGCGTCACTGTCGCTTGGTGGCGGTCGACCATCGTCACTCGGCGGCAGTCGCCTCTCGTCACTTGGTGGTGCGAGCGGGAAGCTGTCAGTCGAAGGTCGCGCGTCGTCGCTCTCAATCGCACGCGCTTCAAACGGTCGCCACTTGTTGACCGAGTCGCGTCATCATGTTCAGCTCAAGCAGCAGCAGCGCAAGCTCCTGCTCGACAATGTCTTGCGACTCGTGCTGCACACACGTATGCTACCAGTTGCGACACTCCGACGCGAGCTGCGCCAGGTCTCGTCGTCGTGGCGCCACATCTCGACTATGTACAGCATCTGTCCTGCTGATCAGTTGGTTATCTATTGCTTGTGTGGTGCTAACGATGCTCTTTGTGCCTGGCTGGTCCTGTTGCTCGGTAGTGCGTACGCGTGGACGATGGCCGACTACACCAAGTGCGTACCACTCGCCCCGTTCGCCTCCTATCGCCTGCACTGCCTGAGGCGTTTGCTCATTCGCGGATGACTGCCTCCTGCCTGTCTGTCTATCGTGGCTACTGCTACGTCAACTGCCAGTCAACCACGCAAGTCCATGATCGACGTCTACACGAACTACCCGCGCGGCCACTACCTCTCCGATGGCGCGTACAAGGAGGTGCACAAAGTGTACTCGACGCGCGACAAACGCCTCGAAGCCGTGAGTGTCATGGACATTGGCGCGATCGCGAGCACTGGCAACCAGGTACGTGCGCGCGTGTAAATGTGTAGAAAACTTGGCGCTAGGACGCTACGAGTCGTTGGTCAAGTCGAGAGAACGCCGTCGCTAACATGTGTGATGCCCTCCATTGTCCACTGTGCATCGCAGAGCGTCGTGCGCCAGGAGATCGCACACACGATCTTGCTCTCGGAGCTCGTCGAGAGCGCGTTCTGCCCGAACTTTGTGCAGATCTATGGCCTGTTCGTGTCGTCTGATGGTCCGCGACCCGATCGCTGGGGCAGCGCCGAGCACCGTCGCCCGAGCGACATCTTGACCGACCGGCGTCTCAGTGTCGACCCAGCGTCGCTCGCAACGCTCCGGCAGTCGAGCGCGTCGCAGAGCACGAGCACCACCAACAGTCTGTATCAGTACATCCAGATGGAGTTCTGCGACGGCGGCGACCTCGAAGACTTTATCAGCTTGCAGCGCGAGCAAGTGCTGCCCGTGGACTCGGTCGTCGTGCCGTTCTTCTTCCAGATGGCGTTCAGCGTCTACTGCGCGCGCGAGCGCTTTGCGTTTCGCCACTGCGACCTCAAGGTACGGACCTGCAGACGCTCTTTGCGCTTGACGTCTTGTAGAATATGAGGACTGACAAGACGCTGACGTTTGTGCGTGTTGCCTGCGCAGCTACTCAACTTCTTCTTGAAAGACATCAGTCGTCCAGGACTCACGGCCGGCAATGACGACGACGACGACGTCGTGCTGCAGTACCACGTCGAAGCCACTGCGTTTGAGCTCCGACTCCCAGCGTCGTTTGCGTACTGGATCAAGATGGCAGACTATGGCACAGCCGAGTCGAACGCCGAGACGCTTGGGAAACCCGTTGCGCTCGACCAGTTCACGACGCTCGAGAACTCGCCGATTGAGTTTCTACTTGCAGGCGACGCAGCAGTGCAGTCGTTTGCTGGCGACACGTTCTCGCTCGGGCTGAGTCTCCTGCACCTCTTCACTGGCAGGTCCGTCCGTGCGACGAGCGCCTCGGTCGCAGTCATGGTCGAGGACTGTACGTTGTGGAGACAAAGCGACTAACGCTGTGATGCTCTACGCACTCACGCTCCACGCACAGTGCGCCGTACGAAGAGCTCCTCGACAGTGTGCGCTGTCCGCCCGAGCTCCTGAGCGCCTTGAAGCGCATCTGGACGGTGCGTCCTTCACTCGCACGTGCAGATTCACTCACTCACTCATGCAAGAGGCGCTGACGAGTGACTGTGGATGCTCGCTCCTGACAGAGTCCGCGCAAGACCTCGGGCTTCTCAGTGCTCCGACGCATCGTGAAAGACGACCACGAGAACGTGCTCTACCACACGCTCTATCGCTACCTCGTGCTCTTTGGCTTGCCAGCCGAGAACCCAAGTGGTGCGGAGACTGACCGCGTCTGGGACGTGCTGCTCATGCACTTGCGTCCAGACGCAGCACCAACACCTGCGCCTGCGATGCTCACGAGACGATCGCGCAGTGCGACTGCATTGGCACGCGCTGCAAAGCCCGCAGACTCAATCGCAAGGCGCTTTGAGCTCGACTGCGCGCTCTACTCGCTCGCTCGAGGCGCAGACGCGACGATCGCACGTGCGCGCGCTCGCATCGCAGCAGTCGACGGCGCGATGGAGCTGCTCACGAGTCTCGTGCACTTTGACCCGACGCAGCGTCCGAGCATGAAGCGCGTGCTCCTGCATCCGTTCTTTGCATCGCTCCATGTGCCAGAGCCGCAGCTGCGCGTCGCAGACTACGTCATCGATGTGTACAAGCGACCAGGAGGCAACAGCGGTGCTGCGCTACTGCCAGACGTGTAAGGTCCGTCAGTACGACAATGCGTGCGTGTGCGTGTGCATGTGTGGCTTATAAGTACAGAGGCGAGCAAAGCGTCGCGGGTCGAGGCTGCTACTGTCCGACGCGACTGCGGTCGGTCCGTCAGTCGGTTTGGCTGCTATCGCCGCGTCCAGCCGCGCATGAGTCCCTCGACGCGGTGGAACATCACGCGCATGGGCCGTCGACTCGTCTGGATCGCTCGGATCACGTCCTCCGGTTTGACGAACCGCCGACCGTTCACTTCGACAATGCGCGAGCCAACGAGCACGCCGCGTGCATGCGCAGCGCCACCTGATTCCAAGCACACCCCATGTTAGCTGCACACTGGACGTCTAGACGACTGCAGGCACTGAGCTAGTCCCATTGACGGCGTACCGTGGTCGACGTGCTGCACGACGCAGCCAAAGTCGCGGACCTGGAGCAAACACCCGAGCTCGTGCTCGTGGAACGTGATCTCGATGTCCACACTGATGGGCTCGGGCACTGACGAGATCACTGTCGGTGGCGGCGCGCGACTGCTGCTACTGCTGTGCGTCTCGTGGTGAGAGTGAGCGTGGCGATGCTGGTCAGTAGCGCTGCCGCGCACTGCAAAGTGGAACTGAATCGGTCGCGGGAGCGTCCGCACGAGCGCGACGATCTCTTCAAACGCCGACGTCTGGACGGCGTTGAGCCCCACGACGTAGCTCCCGACGACGACTGCGAGCTGCTCCGCTTCTCCGCCTGGCGTCACGCGCGTGACCTCTGCGAACCCGCCGCGCGTCTTCGTGAGACTGATACCGAGCGACTCTGCGGAGACGCCGAGTTGGCGCTCGTACTTGCGCCATGCGACTGCGGGCTACGGACAGTCGCACGCAAAAGTTAGTGCACAGATACAGGAACGACTTGTGTGCAGTGTGTGGATCTGAAGAGCTCCGTACCGACGCACTGCTGCTGACGACGCACGCCTTGGAGTGCGTGTCGAGGTGCTCGAGCGGCACCGAGCGTTGGCACGTTGTGCACTTGACCGCCAGTGCGTCTGGCGCAGCGTCAATCGGGTCGAGAGCGCTTGGGTCGTGCAGACCTAGCGGCAACGACAGCAGGGCGACTGATTGCGCACAAGACAGTGAGGACGTGAGCGACCATGTGGCGAGCTCTGCAGGACGCAAAGCGCGCGCAATGAGACCGACCTGGTGGCGTTGCGGCGTCTGGTGAAGGCAGTTCGCTGTCCACGACACTCTCTATTGGCGTCGAGGCGCGTGCGAGCGTCGCCAAGAACTCTGTCGCAGTGTGCATCGCTGGCGATTGGACACTCGACGCTGCGCCTTGGATCCTAAGACGAGCCGAGGCGTTAGGACTGATTGCCTGGTAGGACTCGCTGACTGACGACGCAACGAAGAAGATGCACCTGCTTCGGTACGCCTCTGCGACGCGAGACGTGTACTTCTTTGCCAGTGGCAGGTCGCCTGTGCTTGTTGCGACGCACACTGCAGTCCACTTGGCATTGCCTCCTACCTGGGATCAGAGTACAGTAGCACACGGCAGCAGTAAGGGAGTGCGTGAGTCCATTGTCCATTGTCTTCGACTCGCTCGCGTATGCACCAAAGCGCATGCGTACCTCGAGCGACCGCCGCTCTGTCTGCGACCAGCTGTCCATGCCGAGCGACTTGACAAAGCTCACGCCGACGCCGAGCGACCGGTGCTGCCCTGCGCACGCGAGACACACGAGGACGCCAAACGACACAGCAGCCCACTGCGGGTACACCGCCTTGCAGTCTACACAGCGCTGTGCTCGTTCAAACACAGAGAGCGAGAGCGCGCAAGGCATACACCCACACACACACAATACAACAGTCAGTATCGGTATCGCCGTCTTTGCCATTAAGAGCGAGCGTGAACAGCTCACGTACGTCATTGCCTGGCAAGAGACGAATCGCGGTCTCGAATGCCACCGAGAGGTGCTCGCTCGTCGACGACGGAGACGGAGACGGAGCCGACGCGCCGGCTTGCAGCTCGCGCTTGCTGTCACTTTCGCCAGCTCCAGCCCCGGCATGCACCGAGCCTCCGCCTGCAGCAGCAGCTACTGCAGCAGCATGGACCTGCTGATCGCCTGCCATGTTGGCACTCGCTCGTCGACTCGTGCAGTCGTTACGTCCGGCAAGAAGAGTTCATCTTGCATTCACTATACTGCAACAATGTGCAGTATAATGGATAGTACGAAAAGCGAGACACAGTGGGAATAAGCTTGTGTCCACTATGCATCTGAGACGAAAGGCAAGTACGAATAGTGATAAAATCGACTTCACTTTCGCTCCTTGTGTATTCTTGATATTTGTAAGCAATCATTCGAATCAAAGTTGTACTTGATGGATGTATGTGTACGACATCATCGAATAGATATATTTCATTCCTGAAACAAACCGCAACTTTGTGATTGGATTATGTACGATATTTTGAAATATATCCTTGCATTTATCCAAAGGAATGAATCGACAACACAGAATGGTATTATTCAAAGGTTCTGAAACGTCTGGAAATGTCTAACAACGTTGAGATTCTCTATTACAATACAATTACAAATTGTACAGTCAAATTCTCATTTTTGAACAACCAAAACCGTTTTCCCCTAAATACGATTTGACAAGCAAAACCATTCATTTTGTCCATCAGCAAGAGAATTTCAGGACATAAAGAGCAGCAACAAGCAACGATGACTACCAAGAGTGCACCTCAGTGTGGACGAGAAGCGCGCGCTGCTTCTAAAGTGCGTTGAACATCCTGATATTTCATTGCGAGTGCTCAGTGCGTGGGCTGCAGCCAAGTTCACATGCATTCAATACGCAAGGCTCACAATCTACCGACTTTCTCGCAAGCCTGCCTGCTGCTCCACCCCCATGCAACCCGCCCCCTCATTGATGAACCGCCGCTTGCGGAGCTTCTTGAGATTCCGAGCGACGTCGCGAGCACTGCGGCGCTCGCCCTCCACGCTGCAACTCCCGTCTCGACGCCGTCTCAGGCGCCGCTCGCCATCCACAGCTGCATCAATCGACTTCTCGCACGCGTGGTCAAGCCCGCTGGAGTGACGGAGGCACTCACGTCGCACTCCTTTCGCCGCGGCGGGGTTCAGCATGCGAATGCGTGCTCCAACCTCGCCGACCGCTGGATCTTTGATCGAGGAGCATGGAACGTCAGCACCACAAACAAGGCGTTCAACTACGTCTTCAACACACGCATACCTCGAGGAACGCCGCACCAGCGGTCACGGGACGCAGTCGATCCTGAAACACATGCGCACAATGCACGAGCGTGGCGAGCTCAATGATCTCATTGCGAGACACAAGCGCCTTGAGGCCGCTGGCGCGTTCGTCGACCCGACGCCCGCGTACACACATAACATCCTCGAAGTCGAACCTCTCGAGTAGTTGCAAACGCCAACAACCACGCATGCGATAACAAAACGCGCACACTGATACTGCACCTTGTCGTCTGCTGGTTCATCGTTCGCTGCCTCGACCCCGAGCTGCTCGTGCTGTTGCTGTCTCGCTCGTGCTTGGCACTGTGCGCTCTGACTCACCCTCAGCGTGCTGTGCACTATGTGTACCCGCCAATTGAGTGTGTGCCGAGCCTGCCGCGTGGTGCATGCGATCAACTGATCTATCGCTGTTGCTCGTATACTCTTGCTCGTTGTCGCATTCTCGCATTCGCTCACGTGTGCTCTCGCTAGCACTTCCGCTCGTTGCTCGCTCTGGCTCGTACATCGGCGCACGTCTGCTGGCTCGCCCACGCAACATGCAACACACTATACAAAATCACAGTCATTCGCAAAATGCTTCTCGCTCAGTGGCGAGAGCACCGAAACACACACACACACACACGCTGCGGCTGTTTTGCTTGTCACTGCGAACTTGAACACCATTGTGCGCTCGCTCGCCGTTGCGTCCATGCTCGTGCATTGGTTCCGATTTCATACCCGCATACACGCTCACATGATTCGCTCGCGCACCTCGCCAGCGCATACGCTATTTCGCTCATCGATACGCCTTGTATGTACGCAACTCGCAAGCACACATGTTCATACACACACGCTCCAGCATACGCGCATGCGCGAGTGTTGGCGAGCATACCACGACGACGGACCAGCGCCGACGGGTTCTGCGCGCGCAAACTTACTCGTGTCGGATGCTTGCTCTTGGTGTCGTATCGCGAGAATGAGGCGAGCGCGCGTGACGGCGCGTGCTGCGATTTTGTTGGTGATGTATTTACGCTCTTGTAAATACATCTTACGCGCCAAAATGATACGCAAGAGCGTGTTGGATACCGTCTTGGAATGATGTATAGTTTATGGTATGGATTGTAATGGTTTGTATATGTCGTGATGTATTGTCATATGACGATTGCCCAAAACGCAAGAACGACACTATTCAACGACATCACCACCACCTAATCAAGACCAAAACCACCACTCAGCGTCAACACCTCTGACAACATCAGCTCCTCCAGCAGCAGCACGACAAACAGCTCCAACGAACATATGAGTTGCGTCTGCGCCACCAACATTTGCATTTCCAACACCAAGACAGCCAACACATCCTACTCGAGCCTTTCAAACGCTCCCCGACTCAGACGCCACATTACTCCCGCGACTACCAACCGCATCAACACAAGCTTTGCAATGTATCCCCCACGGCGTCGATTATCTGCAGCTACAATGTCCGAGACTACACGTTCGTCAAGAAGAGGCATTAGCGTACTGTCGTCCAAGGATCAAGTCGGTTGGCATACAATGGCATGAATTCGAGCTGGAGTGTGGTTTTGATCACAATGAGTGCATAGACTCTCTAGTGGTAAACCCCTCGTGGTTGAGTGTGCTGTGACTGCTATAGAGCTCCGATTGAGCCCAGATTTGGCACACTACATGGCCTCACAATCATGTACAGGTGAGTGCGGAGCGATAGTGAGTGCACACTTGGGAATTCGTACTTGATGTACCTCCATACGGTACATATTGATCCGTTACAATCATGTATGACCATGACTATATACTACTCTGTCCCGTAAAGAAATGTGCAGTTTGCGAAATCAATCATAGCTTTGGCTCAACCAAGCAGATCTGGATGCGGTTTTCACCAAATGCGGCACAATGAGCGAGGAGCTTATGAGTATTTTTCAGTCGCTTCG
>JAASFT010000499.1:0-18501 GCA_023333885.1 Globisporangium parvum
CTCGACGGATCGACGCAAACCGGTGGGTTTGTCGAGGAGTTCAAGGGCTTGAAGTACGTGACAGTCAAAGGCGCCGGGCACCTCGTGCCGATGTGGAAGCCAGTCGAGGCGAAGCGCATGCTCGACCTCTTTGTCTTGGAGATCCAGGGCTAAGCGCTCAAGCAAGTGAGCGAGTGAGTGCGCTGGTCACGTCTTTGCGAGTGGCCAGCGTCATCCAGTTTTGAACGTCGCAGGCGACAGTGTCGAGGCGCTGTCGCCACGCAATGAACAGTGTCGAGGTGCGGAATGAATGAACGTACGCACTCAAATGCATCGACGACTCGCACCAAGTCTCTCTCTCTCTCTCTATCTACAGTGTACAGACAGACCGACAGACAGACGACCACGTCTCGCTCTCTCACTGACACTCTCAGTGCGCTGCCTCCAATCCGCTAGTTGTCGTCCTGGAAGAGGATCGCGACGCCGCGGAGAACCCACTTCTCGCTCCCGCAGTCCGTCGGGAGCGTCGCGAGGAAGATGTACGTGTGGCCGCGGAAGCGCGTGAGGTACACGGGACACTCGTACACGAGCGGGTCGTGGCGGAGGTACCCGACTGCGGACGGCTCCCAGCTCGGCTGCGTCTGCACGGCTTTGACGTACACGACTGGGAGGAACCACAGGAGCTCCTTTGGGTTGCTATCGAGCAGCGTGCCACCGCACTCGGTCGCTGGCGACGCACCAACTTGGTACCGCTCTGAGATCTCATCGAGCGTGCTCCAGCGCGCACCTTCGAGGATCAGACCGTGGGCAAAGACACCGTCATCGGGGTAGTACGTCACTTGCGACGGGTCCTGGAACGTCGTCACGTGCGTCTCGACGGTCATCTGGTTGAGCGGCATGAACTTCTTCCGCGACGTCACTTGGAGACACGCCGTGGTGTACGCCGTCGGGTTGAACAGACCCGGCAGCCAGATCGAGAACGGCGTGACAAAGTCCGCGGACCACACGAGCATCTGCGCGTGGCGCTTGACCATGTCGGTGAACCAGCCACTGAGTGACTTCTTCGACGGCCACGCCTTCTTCTCCCACTTGCACTGCGAGAATGGGTTCCGCCCGGGGACTTCATTGAGCGACATCGCAGTGGCGAGGTCCTCCATCGCCTGCGACATATTGAGCTGCCCGTTCAGTCCTTTCTTCAGGTCGCTCAGCGACGTCCGGATCTCTTCGAGCAAGACGTTCATGCGACTGCACTCTTGCATCGCGACGACCACGAACGGACCGTGCTCCTCTGTCAGCAGTGGCGTCGCGAGCTCCGTGAGGTCGAGCAAGCTGAAGAACTCGGGACACCGCGACTCAAACTCGTCAATCATGTGCCGCAGCGCAGCGGTTTTGTCGCCACCGGCTTCACCGCCGCCACCGGCGCCACCGCCGATCGTGACGATCGTGTAGCACAGCGTCTCGCACGTCGTTGTGAGGTACCCGATCTCAGCGTTCGGGTGCAGTCCAAAGAGCGGCGGCGCCTCGGGCACCATGTTCTTCTCAATGTAGTTGGCGTACTCGGCGAACGAGAACTCGTCTGGGTTCGGCGACTTGAAGCCGAGGCCGAGCTCCATGGCGTTGAGCAGTCCCGGGTTGATCAGCACCGTGAGGTACGTGTTGTTCGTGCGACGGTCCCACGAGTCTGTGATGTGGCCGCCGTACATGATCTCGCCAAAGATGTAGCGCAAGTCGTCCCACGGCACGCTCGGGTTGTTGTCCAAGTACGAGTGGAGGATGTTCGCGCAGATCGTGAGGTCGCCAGTGTTGAAGCTGTACGCGCGGCTCCAGCCCTGCTGCCCAAAGCGCCGACGCCCGAGCACGATTGCGTGGAACCAGCAGAGCGCAAACAAGCAGGCTTTGAAGTCCGACGGCTTGGTGCACGCCTGGATCTTGTCTTCGCTGAAGTTTGCCCACGCGCGGCGCAAGTTCGACTGGATGTCCGACGGCGCTTCGTTCGCGACCTTGATGCAGCTCTGCATGAGCGACTCGGGGATGTTGAGCATGTCTGGCAGCGGCGGCGGCTCAGCGGAGATGAAGCACCGAAAGTTCTCGTGCGCGCCTTCCGTTGCGACTTCTTCGAGCTGCCGCTCGAGCGTCGGGAGCCATGACTGCATGAGGTGGACGTTCTGGAGAATGATCCAGCCACCGTCAGTGCTCAGCTTCTTGAGCGACTCGCCAGCGTACGCTTCTTGGCCTTGGCCCATCGAGATGTTGATAAAGTTGCCGTTCTCGAGACTCACGCCGTTCGCGCGGCCGAGCTTCTCGACCCACGGCGTCGGGTCGACACCAGGGAAGAGCACAAAGAAGATCGGGATCGACGAGTTCGTCTCAGCGTACGTCGCCTCCATGTTGAACGGCGGCTGGCTCACGTACTCTTCTCCGAGTGACTCGAGGATGAACGTCCGCAGCGCGTTCGTGACGCGGTCTGGACGCAGCGCACGGAGCAAGATCATGCGTTGGAACGACGTGAGCTTGATGAAGTCGCCTGGAAGCTTCTGGCGCTCCGCGTCTTCCGTGGCGAACCACTTGCGCCACTCGTCGGGGTCGTTCTGGACGGCGTCACCAAGTCCTTGGAAGCACCTGAGCTGCTCGAGCGCCTTGATCTTGTCCCAGAGCACGGGGAGGAGCCACTCGGACGCGGAGCCTGCATTGCCGGCGTCTGGGTGCGACTTGCTAATGAGCAAGTACTCGACCTCTGTGTCCGTCAACAGTGCGTCCTTGAGCAAGATCTTGAGCGTGAGCATCGTCGCGACCGTGAGCTTGTCGCGCTCAAAGAGTCCGCGGCGGATGTAGTTGTACACACAGGACGTGATGCTGTCCATGAGGATGCGGCAGCGCGCAAACATCTCTTCGTCTGTGAGCTCCGGCGCTTCGTCGTCCGTAGCGCTGCCGCCAGCGCCAGCGTCGTCGCCTGCACCTGCATCAGCAGCTGCGTTGCCGGCGCCAGCGTCTTGCATCTCGAGCTTCTTCATCGGGACGCGGTAGATGCCCGAGAGGAAGACTTGCTGGAACGACGCGAGCGAGTAGATGTAGTACGAGTGGACCTTGCTGATGTCGTTCATGAGGAAGAACAGGAGCGCACCGCGTGCAGCGATGCTCCGGTACTTCTCGCTCGTGACGTTCACGGACTCCTGCGTCTTCTTTGCTGCCTCCATGTTGTTCTGCGTGAGCTGCGCTTTGTACTTCGTGTCGCTGAGGATGCTGATGAGCGGCTGGTTGTTCGTGATGTCGTCGTCGGCGCTCGCGAGGTAGAACAAGATGTCGTCTTCGAGCTTCTTGAGCTCGATCTTGCCGTTGTTCTGCTCTTGAATGAGCGTCTCGCGCTTCACGGCAAGGTCGTTGCGCTCCTTCGACACGACGAGGTTCAGCAGCTGGTCCTCTAGACCGAGGATCGTGACCGTGAAGTTCACAATTGTGCACTCGGCTTGGATCTCGGGCGGGTAGTGCGGGTTCCCGAGCTTCGTGTGGAGGTACAAGTGAAAGTTGTCGTTGTACGGCACCGAGGCATCGCCGATCTGGATCTCGTACCGCGCACCGCGGCGCGACGTTGAGCGCTGGATGACCGGTGCGAGGATCGGATCGATCTTCTCACCGAGGTTCTCGATCAAGAACGCACCGTCCGTGCCGATCGCGGCCTTGAGACGCTCGATCCAGAGCTTCTGACCGACGCGAACGATGATGAGGTTGCTATGCGCCTCCATCTCACGGATCCACGCAATCGCTTGGAGCTGCGGATCGATGATGAGCGGTCGCCGACCCATCGTCACAGTCGTCACAACGACTGCGCCGTTCTCGGTCGACACGCGATCGGACGGGAGCTTCTGCGTGTTCCACTGCGCGATCTGCGCGTCGTCTGTGAGGATCGCGAGCGGGTTCGACTCTTCCGACATCGCAATGCTCTCGCCGTTTGCGGCTTTCCGGAGGAACGGGACCCAGTGCTTGTTGATGAGCTCGTCGCGGAACGGCTTTGTGAACGGACCAATGTATGAGATGAACGCCGAAGCGAGGAGCACGTCGCCGACGAGCAAGTCCTTCTCTTTCTGGAGCTGCAAGACGTTGATGCCCCAGCGCACGTTCTCGCTCGATAGGTCGTTCGTGAGCGTCCCAGCGAGTTTCATCTTGCGGTTCCCTTGCTCGACCGAGTTGATCGCGTCCTCTTTCTCTTTCTCGGCTGCTGCAGCTTCTTCCAAGAGCTTGTCAAGCTTTGCTTGGAGCTCGGCGACGAGCGTCGTGACCTCTTGCAAGCGCTTGTTCGCGGCTTCGAGCTCGACGTTTGCCGCTGCGAGCGCCTGGCGCTTTGGCTCGACGGTCGCGACAATGTCGTAGTACATGACGATGTTGATGACCCAGGAGCAGAGACCGGCGGCGGCGCGGTTCTTGGTCAAGATCGTGTCGTAATTGAAGTGCTCCTTCTCGAGGTACTCGCGCACGTCTTTCCAGTTCGTCGCCGGGACTTTGCCGTCGTCAACGACCTGCTTGAAGCCCACGAGGTAGTCAATGTACTCGGGGATATTGCCCAAGAGCTGCTTCTTCACCGTGTCCCACTTGGCGTCCTTGACTTTGCCAGTCTTCGTGACCTGGACGTTCGGATGGACCCCTGCGAGCAAGACCATCGTCGCAGCAAAGATGTCGTCGACGCCTGCTGGCGGCTTGGACATCGTCTTGCACTCGCCCAAGTCTTTCTTGTTGAGCGAGTCGAGTGCCGCCATCGCTTGCTCAACTGCTGGCTCGGTTTTTGCAAGGTCCTCCATCGTCGATCGTTGCTTCTCGGTCACTTCGGCTTGGATGATCGCGCGCTTGGCCGCCTCTTCGCTCGCTTTCTTGCTCTCGATCTCGACGTTCGCTTTCTCTTTGTTCACGGTCTCCGCGATCGCAGACGACACGGCTTTCTTGTCCTCTGCGGCTTCGAGTTTGCCCTTGAGCTCAACCTCCAAGCGCGCGACAGTCTCGCCAGTCTCTTCGAGCTTCTGCAAGCCTTTTTCCAAGCGCTCGATCGCAGCGGCGTACTCTTTCACTTTCTTCCGCAAGATCTTCTTGTAGAGCTGCAGGAGCTCGAGGTACGACTTTGGCGTCGTGTACACGTACCGCCGCTCGACTTGGAAGAACCGCTCGGCGCACAAGTTCACGGACTGGAACGAGAACGGCATGAAGTTCTCAATCCCGGCGCGCGAGTCGTCCGAGCCGAGGAGGTCTGCGATCTCTTTGAGCTTCTCGCGTCCGACACTCAGCAGCGCCTCTTTCGGCCACGGCTGGAACCAGTCAATGACAGTGCAGTTCACGAGCGCAGGGAACTTGCGCGCTCGGCTGCGAAAGTCGTCGCCAACCGACGAGAAGCAGAGACACAAGTGCAAGCGCTTGCGGATCTCGGCTTGGAAGAACTTGACGACCTCTTTCCGGTCTTTCGTCCCCGCGGCGACACTGAGCATGTTGACAATGTTGTCCATGT
The DNA here is from genome assembly GCA_023333885.1 of Globisporangium parvum. Classification (NCBI taxonomy): domain Eukaryota; phylum Oomycota; class Peronosporomycetes; order Pythiales; family Pythiaceae; genus Globisporangium; species Globisporangium parvum. Next base: position 5,465 of record JAASFT010000499.1, read on the forward strand.
CCTCCATGGCAAACAGGTCCGGGACTTCGCCACTCGCGAGGAGGTCGTTGAGGTAGATCAAGAACTTCTCGTTCGTGATCTGCGAGTCCGTGAGCATGAACACAATGCCGCCATCCTCTTCGTTCCGCGACAGCATCTCGACGACGTTCATGTGCATCTTCCGCAAGTCCTCTTTGAACTCGTTCTCGCCGTACTTGGAGCTGATCGTGATCTGCCGCACGAGGTAGCCGCAGATGTGCGACGCCAAGCGCGCGAGCGAGCGCTTGCCACTGCCGCCGACACCCACGAGCAGCGCGTGGCCGCTCTCGTTCCGCAAGATGCGCACAATGCGCGCGACGTGCTTGACGGCGTCGTCAAACAAGTCGAGGTGCATCGCCGTGTTGTTCTCGTTGTTGTTGTAGTCGCGGAGCTGCGCTTGGAGGTTCATCTTCAGGTCGTCGAGGTTCGTGCCCATGATCTGGTCGTACTCGGCGTCGCCGTCTTTCGTAAAGTGGCAGAAGATGAGCGGCCACGAGTTCTCCGCGGCGTAGTACCGACTCGTGTTGCACGCTGGGAACGACCGCTTCACTTGGAGCTGCACGAGCTGGTTGTACTTCTCAATGTCGGCTTTGCACACGAGGCGGTCGCCGTACACGCGCTCGCTCTCATGGAGCCAGAGCAAGACAAACTTCTCCGTGCTGCTGAAGCGCTGCTTCTTCGACGCAATGAGGCCTTGAAAGACGTTCGAGAGGTGCCGGACGTTGAACTCGTAGTGGAAGTTCGCCGCGGTCTTGCGGAACGTGTTCACAACGCTCGTGTGGAGACTGAGCGCAGCTTTGATGAGCGCGTTCGAGAACTGGACGTTCGCGAGCTCGTCGCCAAAGCTCGAGAGGTGGCCGCCCAAGAACGTCTCGTAGATCGTCACGAGACTCGGCGCTTCCGGCATGCCCATGGCAAACGTGCAGAAGTGGCGCTGGAGGCGCGAATCGATCAGGAACGACCCTGCAGTCGGGTTCATGCCAGCGACGACCTGTGTGTTCAAGATGTTCTGCGTCTGGAGCTTCTGCCGGTCGAACCAGTGGCGATACTCCATCACTTGGCGCAAGAGCGAGATCGCGCTCTGGGTGTTGTACGGATCGACTTCGGGCAAGTTCAAGTCGTCCATGAAGTAGATGAGCTTCGCTTTGCCGGGCGGCCCCATGTTGATGCCGGTCTTGCGCTCGAGCTGCCCAAACATCGCTTGCTGGAGGATCCCAGACGTCGTGTAGAAGTTAAAGTTGATCGTGCAGTACTTGAACGCCGCCGTGGCTTCGTCTTTGCTCAGCTTCTTGAGCATCCCGACAATGTTCTGCGTCTTGCCGGTCCCTGCCGGGCCGCAGACCATGACTGGGATGCTCTTCGTGATGAGGTTCTCGAGCCAGAACGCAATCGACGCAGTCTCGGTCGTTGGGACTGTGATCTGGTTGATTGGACTCGGAGACTTGTACACCTCGGTGTAGAAGTACGGACTCTTGGCCCACGACGCAAACTTGCTCGCCTCTGGGTCGAGCCAAAAATCAAAGACCGTGTTGCTCGCGGACGCCACGAGCTTCACGTCCTTCCACTGGTTTTTCCACCAGTTGCTGAACTCGCTCGCGTAGTCCGTGCCGTCGTCACTGAGCGTGAGGATCGACCCGAACGCCCAGACGCAGCAAAAGACAAAGTTGTTCTGCATGACCGTGTAGTCTTCGAGGACCTGGGGCGTGAGGAGGCAGTCGATCATGTTGAGGAGGTTCGTCACGAGTGTCGTGTCTTCAACTGGGACAATCGGCACGAGCTTCTTCTTGAAAAACTTGAGCGTCGGCTCGATGTACTGGTCAAAGAGTCCTTGGAACTTGGCGCGCACGTCCGGTGTGAACATCATGTTCTTGAGCCGATGATCGAGCGGCTGCTGGCAGTGGCGCTCGAGCCAGCTGTCAATGAGACAGCGCCACTGGTACCCTTCCGACGTCGAGATGTACAGAATGCCTGCGCGTGAGACCGTCGCGGGCGTCGCGTACACGAGGTCACGGATCTCAAAGATCATGCGCATGTGCGTCTTGAGCGGAATGCGCTCGTTCGACGCGAGCGTGAGCATGCGGTTGTCGTCCATGACGGAGTTCATCGACTCGATCCAGTTCGCGTCGAGGTCGCCGTCGAGGATGATCCACTTCGGGTTGTTGTCTTCGTCGCCGTTGTCGCGCCGACGCGAGCCGAGGTCGCGCATGATACGCGAGAGCAAGCCGTCTTTCCACTCGCGCGTCTTGAGGACGATGTAGCCGTAGAGCTCGTTCGTGCTCACGGACTTGGGGTTCAAATCCTGCACTTCCATCGGCGTCCCCATGATCTCGCGCGCTTTCTTCAGCGTCTTCCACGTCTCGGTCTTACCGCACGACGGCGGCCCCATGACAAAGACGCAGTGCCGGATCGCCAAGAGCTCCGAGAGCTGCACGACCTTGAGCATAAAGTCTGGACGCGGCGAGTTCCCAATCGCCTCGGATGCGCCTTGGACCATCGACTCGAGCTCCATGTCGCGCTTCCGCAGCGGGTCATTGCGCACGTCGACGTTTGGGCTGTCGCGCGGGAAGAGGTCGCCGAGGAGACCAAAGAAGATGACCGTGTCCTCTGCGACGATCTTTGGGATGTTGAAGTCTCGCAGCGCGCGCATGAGCAAGTCGATCTCGGGGATGTCTGGCTCCGCGCGCTTGAACGCACCAGCGACACAGAGAACACTCTTGACAGCGCGGAGACCCCAGTCGTAGTGCAGCTGCTTCGATAGGAGCTGCCCTAGGAGCGAGTAGAGCCCGTAGAACTTGGACGCGAGGATCTTCGCTTGCGTGAAGCCTTCAGCCATGAGCATGTTCTCGCAAATGAGCACGAGGTCCGGCACCATGACCGTCATGGGACGGAAGAGCGCTTTGAGTCCTTCTGGGAGCTCGGAACGGCCGAGGTAGCCCGGGTTCATCGTAATGAACGCGCCGACAGTGGGGTCGAGCATGACTTCGTCGTTCTCGAGGATGAACTTCTCGTCGTCTGCTTTGCAGGCGTCACACACGGCTTTGAACTGCACGGAGCAGACACTCAGGACTTCTGGGACGAACCGATTGAACTCGTCGAAGCAACCCCAGGACCCGGACGACGCGAGCCCTTTGAAGATGTTCCCGAGACTCTTGAAATCCATCTCCGGTGAGCAGTTGAACACGTAGCACACCTTCCCGAGCGCATTCGCCAAGTCCTTGGTCGTCTCGGTCTTGCCAGTGCCAGCTGGCCCAGCTGGCGCACAGCCCATCTGGAGGTTCAGCGCCTGCGTTGCTGTGACGTAGATGCGATCCGTGAGCGGCGTGATCACAAGGCGCGGGCCGTTCCCGAGGTACTCGTAGTCGTACGGAATGCCAGCGTCGCAGATCAGGATCTGTGCGCGCGAGTTGTTCGGGCCGCGGAACGTCGCGTCGCGCTTGAGGAAGCTCCCCTGCGTCGGCGAGAAGTAGTGCTTGAGCTGCGACTGCCACTGGAACGACGTCGCGTCGCTCACACCAGCGCGGATCATACTAGCGACAATGTCGCGACCGTGTGCGTCCATTGTGATGAGCACCATCACGCGCTGGCGCTCAGCGGACGAGATGTTGCTCTGCGTGAGGCGAATGAGGTCTTCGAGCTGCTGCTCCTGCTTCTTGTTGTAGACCTTGAGCGCATCGGGGTCGCCTGCTTGCATCGCACGGAAGCACCGCTCGACCTCTTGGACATAGTGCACACCAGCAGCGAGGAGGATGATCTGCGCCGCGTCCATGGGCTTGCCCGTGTCGTCTTTGAAGTTGATCCAGTCCACGCGCGGCATCTCAGTGTACTTGACGAGCGACCGCTCAATGTGCTTGAAGAGCGTGAACCTCATCGCGCGCATGACAGTCTCGAGGTAGATCTCGGCTTCACCCTCGAGCGTCGGCGGTTCGTAGAAGTCGACGATCTCATGCCCGACGCCCGAGACAAACGCAGTTGCGACCGGTCGACCGCCGCCTTCCGGGTCGACGAGGTTCAGTGTCTTCGTCGCGAGGTAGATCTTGGAGCAGTGCGGCATGATCCGGTCCGGGTGCGAGCCGTTCGAGAGGATGTCGAGCAAGTCGGCTTCAGACATGAAGTAGAACCGCGGGAACTGCCGACGGCGGCCGTCGAGGAACTCTTTTAACCGGTGCTTGCACAGCTCGAGTTTCTCCACGATGCCCTCCAAGCGCTTGATCAAACCGGGTTCCGTACACGCTTCGCGGACGTTGAACGTCTTCCACGCGCGCTTGAGGATCTTGCGCACCTCGACGTCAATGTCTTCAAAGTCTGCCGTGAGCTCTGGGAGCTGTTTCTTCACCTCCTCGGACTGAATGAACAGCGGCTCGAGGTAGCTCCACGAGCGTTGAATGTCGCCCAAGAGCACGACGACTTCGTTGATCGACGACAAGCCGAGCTGGAGACTCACGACGCGCGGCTCAAACTCGGACTGGTACGGCGACGCGCTCATGCCCTGGACATCGATCTGGTGCGTCTCGAGGAGCTCAAAGTTCTCCTCCGAGACCTTGAGCAGCGGCACGATGTCCTCCTCTGCCGCGCCTGGGTTGTACGCGTTCATCTCCCAGTTCACTTCGGCCCAAATGCCTTCGAGCTCGATCAGCCGGAGCTCGAGCTCCTGCTCTTTCTCGGCCTCGTAGCAGATCTCGGTGATGTCCGAGCTAAAGTTGTGGAGGTTCTTGCTCAAGATGAGCGCGAGCGTCTGCTCTGGGTCTTCATCAGGCGCCGGGAACTGCCCTGTGTGCGCCATGATGCGCTGCCAGTGGCGTGGCCGCATGTACGTCGCCGAGACGCACCGAATGAGTGGGTGCGTCTTGTCGAACGACTGGCACTCTTTCAAGATCGACGTGTACGCGTCGCACCACTGGATCTCCTTGGGGATCTTCTTGAGCTCTTTGAGCATGGCTTGGATCTCGATCTGGAGCGCGTTCACGTCGACGCCTTTGAACAAGACTTGCTGCGTCGCCGTGAAGAACGACTTGGCGCGCTTGATGACCGCCCAGACCGTCTTCATACCCTCGGCGTCCGCGCGCATGAGCCCCATGACCCGGAGCGACTCGTTCATGAGCTGCGGGAAGCCAAAGATCGAGCACAACTTCGTGTTCTCTTCGCACTTCTTCATCGCCATCTCCCAATCCACGACGTAGCTCTCGATCTTCTCCCACCCGCGCTCCGGCTCGAGCTTTGACGACCAAAAGTCGAGCGTCTTCATCGTCTCCATCTTCTTCTGGATCGCCTTCTCGTACGCAATGATCTTCTCCTCGGTCTTCTCGCTGAACACGCGCGTGGGCTCCTGCGCGCGCTGCTCGGTCATCGGGATCTGCTTCTGGACATCGACAAAGAGCTTCTCCATGCTCTCGATCTCCGCGAGCTCCTTGTCGACGTGACCGCCGGTCTTCTTGATGTTGTTGAAGAGCTGTCGCACCTGGTCGAGCACGAGGTGGTTCGCGTCCTTCTCGGCTTCGAGCTTCCGGATGATCTCTTTCACCTTCCGGAGCGTCTCGAGACCGTCAGTCTCGTTGCTCGGGATGTCCTTTCGGAGGTCAATGAGGATCCGGCGGAACTCGCCATTGCGCTTGTTCATGTTCGCCATGAGACGCCGGATGAGGTCGGACGAGTCCATGTCCTTCTCGCTGTTCAGCGGTGGCATGCACTTGGCTTTGTTCTCTTCGCTCGGCTGCTGGAACACAATCGCGAACGGCGAGCCGCGCACGGGACCGGCGACGCCGCTGAACGTGCCGTTGAAGTCGACTGCGAGCTGGTACTTGCCCGCGGTCGGCGCTGCGAACGTCACGACGTACGTACCATCGAGCTTGTCGACAACCGTTGTGATGCGCGGCTCCTCTTCGACGACCACTGCTGCGGCGGCGGCGTCTGGCGTAGCGCCTGCTGCTGCGGGAGTTGGCGCCGGCGGCTTGATCACAGCGCCACTTGCATCGCATGGACGCAAGATGATCGTGAACTCGTCGCCGCCGCAGTCGCGCGGACTGTCGTCTTTGTCCCGCGCTTGGATGATGAACGTCGTCGGGAACTCGGCGAGACAGCTGTCGTTCAAAGACGAGATCAAGCACGGGCCGAACGCGAGCGACTTGAGCGCGGACGTGACCGAGTGGAACTTGAACGACGTCGAGACGTTCGTGTAGAGTCCACCGGAGAGCGACACGCGCACTTCTGTGAGCAAAGCGCCGTACTTTTCAAAGCTCGGCGCCGTGGCTTGGATCACCGTTGGATTCAAGACTGTGCCCATGACGTCGACCGAGCCCTTTGCGACTGCGAAGCGCAAGCTTGCAGACTGTCCCGTGAAGTTGTAGCCGTGGATTTTGATCTTCGCGCTGCCAGTGATCGGTCCGCTCTTGGGCTCGATCGACGAGATCGAGTACGGCGGTCCAACGATCTCGCTCGCGTTGAGGACGTGGAGGTCGTTGAACCAGCGGTTGGCCCAGCCGCCGAAAAACACGAGGTGGTTCGTGTTCTTGTCAAACACCATCGTGGTGTCCGCGCGCGGAGCTGGGAGCTCGCCGCGCACGGGCGGTGTGAGCCACTCCATGCTCCCGGTGTCGAGCACCATGACCGTGTTCAAGTACGCGCCTTGCGCCGTGCCGGACTCGGCGAGGTCGCCACTGTTGCCGCCAAAGAGAAAGACTTTCCAGTGCGGCACCGCTGGGACGCCCACGCACGTGTGGTTCCACGTCGGCGCTGGCAAGTGCGCGTTCAGTGCGCTCCACGTCTTGGTCGGCAAGTCAAAGACAAAGATGTCGTGGAACTGCTTGAAGCTGTTCCAGCCGCCGATGACAAAGAGCTGGTCCTTGACGAGACACGTCTGGTGCCCAGAGCGCGGCTCGGGCTTCTCGCCGTCAGTTGCGATCTCCTCCCATCGGAACGTCACGAGGTCGAGCGCATGGAGGTCGTTGAAGTCCGTGCGGCCGTAGCCATTGCCGCCGTAGCCGCCGAAGACGTACATCTTGTCGTCCACGAGCGTTGCACTGTGTGCGCCGCGGCATTGCGGGAGCCCTTCCCAGAGCCCTTGCGGGTGTTTCTGCTCCCACACACGCAGCTCGGTGTTGAAGAGCCAGAGGTCGTTCATGCGCTTCTCAGCAGCAAAGCCGCCAAAGACCACGATCTTCTTGTCGTGGAGCACGGCGGAGTGGCGCCAGCGCGGCAGCGGGAGGTCCTCCGGTCCATTTGCGCTTGGGATCACTTTCGACCACGTGTACCCTAGCGACACGACACGACGCGAGGCGACAGCAGCAGCAGCAGCGACCGCGTTGTCAGTTCGACTGAGTGGCGCTAGAGCAGTCAAGTGAGAGAGTGGCAAACAAGTGTGCACCGTTGTTGACTTCGACGCGAAAGAGGTCGTTCGTTGGACCAGGTGGCGACTTGTGGTCGCAGCCGCCAAACATGTAGATCGCCGTCTCAGTGTCTGTGCTCCGGAGCGTGAACGAGTGGCCCGAGCGCTTCACTGGGATCTCGCCGCTCTGCTTCGGGACGACCCAGAGGAGTTCGAGCTCATTGCCGAACCCGATCGGCTACGTTTGGTTGCGCGTCGAGAGAGCAAGAGAGGTGAGGAGACGAGCACGTAGGTGTGAAGAGGAGGAGGACGCCACAAAGCACTTGTACCCACCATGGCGCCTGGATCGCTTCACACGCGTCACACAGGACACTCGACAGCCACGGACGAACAAGAGAAGATGCTGGCACGGACTGGCCGATGGCAGGAGACCGACAGAGACGACGGTGCTGCGATATCCGATCCGCTCGCTCGTGTCGCTCGTCGTGCGCATCGACGACGACGCACAGACGAGAACAAGCGCTTTGCTCGCGACGCTAGCAAGAAGGCGCGTTTGAGCGAGCGAGAGGTTGCAGGTCGTCAAGAGTCGCGTCGGTTCATAACGAAAGTCGGTCACCGACTTCCGTCACCAGGAACGCCTTCGCAAAACGGGCTCATCAATGCTCGATGTGTGTCTGCTGTTGCGTCAGTAGCAGGTAGCAGGCGCACGTGTGGGAGCAAAGTGCATGCGGGTAGTAGCATCACGACAGCGCGCTTGCGATGTACGAGTGTGCACAGCATGTCTGCTATCGATCGTGCTGCAAGCGCAGGCAAAGTATAATGTACATAATTGAATGTCTTCTCTAGTACAAACCTCAAAACAGATGTGCATCGGTTGCCATAAAGGTTTGCCACTGCAACCTCTGATTGCGGCAATGGATTTTGACGCTTTTCAAATCGAGGAGAAGCGGATGACGATGATGAGCGAACACATCGAAGAGCCGACTTGATTCGCGAGGGAGAGCCACAGCAACGCAGCGCGAGCAGCAGCAGGGAGTCTCGCCCATGGGAAGCTGCAAGAGCGTCGTTGTCGACGAGCACGCCCAGCGGCGCGCAGAACGACGTCGCAGCGGATATGATCCGTTCGATCGCCCGCGCCTCACTACACCAACCGCGACGCAGCGACTGGAAGCGCTCTTCGCAGATCGAAGTAAAACTCTGTGGGACGCAGTCAAGTCTGGCGATGTCGACGTCACGTTCATGGTCCAGTGCGGCGCTGCGACCGTCGACGCCTTCTTGTGGCTGCGCAGTTTGGCCACTTGAGAGTCATCACTGCACTCACGCAACTCGGAGCGAGCACGGAGTGTACGGACAACCACGGCAAAACAGCGCTGATGCACGCAGTGATGGACGCCTACGTCAACGTCGCAGTTGCGCTCATTCAACTCGGTGCAGACGTGAACGCGAGAGACAACAACGGCACGACGGCGCTGACATGGGCAGCACAGAGTGGGCATGTCAACGTCGTCACGGAGCTGGTGCGGCTTGGAGCGGACGTGCACAGCGAAGACGCGAAGGGAAAGACGGCGCTGTCAGTGGCAGCGGAGTGAGGCCATGCGGACGTCATTGCAGAGCTTGCTCGTCTCGGAGCGTGCGCGACGACCACAGACATGACCGGACGACTTCCGGTGTCGTACGCTGCGACGTACCGGCACCAGGATGCTGTGGCTGTACTACTCCAACACGGCGCGTTCGACCGCTCATTCCATCCTACACGCGACCGAGTCGCTTGCTTGGTTGCTGCAGCTGTAGGCGACGTCGACGCCCTTCAGACAAGCCTAATTGCTGAGAACGGGAGCATCGAGTTCGCTACCGCAGACGGACGCACTGCGCTGTTCTTCGCTGCAGAGTATGGACGACTCGATGCAGTCGCGTACTTGATCAAGTCGGGAGCGGATGTCTCGGCCAAGACGCACGCCCATGAGCAAACACGTCGGCGCTTCGAGACGCCACTGACGCTCGCTGGTCGCGATGGCCATGTACAAGTGTTGAACGTGCTCGTGAGCGCTGGCGCGCCAGTCAACGTCCGGAGCGACGCCGATGGCGAGACGCCTCTGATCTCGGTTGCTCGGTCTGATGACTTCTCAGCTGTCCAGCTCTTGATCGCACAAGTCGGCGCGCTTCAGCTCGAGGACGTCCGAGACGACGAGTACCCACTCATCCCTGGGTCGCTGGAGACGATGCTAGCGCTGTACTCGACTGCCACAAGCGAGTTCGAGACTGTGTGCGCTCGCATGCTCGAGCGACTCGAAGGCGTTTGTGCGCAGCTCCAGCAGCAGCGCCAACGAGACGGTGTGGATGCAGCAGTAGCCTCCTCTGGACGTCGCGACTCGCTCGTGACGTTTGCAAGCATCCTCTTCCGCGCCTGTCGTCTACTGCTCGACATTTCGTCAAAGCCGACTGCTCTTGCGCGCTTCGTCGCAAGCCGCGCGATAGTGCAGCGCGTTCGCGACATCGAGGAAGAGCTCGTTCACTTTGCCGACATGCACGATCTGCCATCAGATGAGTCCTGCGTGAGCGCTGACCAGACGTCGGACGGTGGTGCCGATGATGAAGCGGACCTCGAGCTGCGTTTTCTCGAGGCACTCAGCTCGTACGACGCATTGACGGTCGGCGACGATGACGACTACAACGGCGGTGGTGCCGAGACGAAGCACGCGCTTGCGGTGCTGCTCCAGTACGAACTCACGAGGCGAGAGCAGAATCCGGACGCGCACGCTATCGCCACGTTTGTCCTGGTGCGCTACCTCCATGTCTGTGAAATGGAGACAACTCCAGACGTCCCGGCGTGGTTCCTCTCGCCTGACGACGTGGAGTACCACCAGAGGCACCTCGTGATGACAAAGCACCATGCCAAGTGCTTTGAAGGCACGTGGCGAAGCGCGAGCGTCACAATTGAGACAACCTGGATGAGCGTGGACGCGTTCACGAAGTCAGCGACGCAGTGGCACCAGCTAAGCCATCCGAACATTGTGAAGCTCTTTGGTGCGTGCCACGTCGGTCGACCGAAGCTGTTTATCTGCGAGACGGTGCCAGGTGGACAGCACCTCGATGTGTTCGCGCGCGACGCTTCGAACGCGAAGCGAATGTGGCAGTGCATGTACGACGCAGCGCTTGGACTGCAGTACTTGCACGGCCGCGGTGTTGCGCACAGCTGTCTGTCCGACGAGACGATCCTTGTGGGCTTTGATGGCGTCGCGGAGCTCAACAACGTTGGCTGCGAGCGCGCCAGCTTAAACAACTACGCGTGGCGATGGGATGCCCCCGAGCACGAACACTCCGAGGCAGGAGCGAAGTCGTTTGAAGCCGACATCTTCGCGTTGGGGCTATGCCTCTGGACTGCGGCAACAGGCGACCTGTCAACCGTTGATCATCGGCACTTGAGCGAAGGCGAGCCGCCAGTACGTCCGCCGACGATGCGAGACAGCGAGTACGCGCTGATCTTGAAGATGTGTGCGCGCGACCCAAGTGAGCGCGTGGCCATCGCGTACGTCGTGAATAGGCTCAAGCTGATTGTCTTCGAGAGAGCGCGGGTGACCACTCCGAGTGACAGCGCTGCCAACGGTGCACTCGACGCTCGCCAGATCGAGTCCCAGCGACTAGACACGTTTGTGTTTGGTGACCTCGACTACCGCACGATCCCGTTCGCGCTTGCAACGATTCAATCGCGATGCGAGAAGCTTGTCGACGCGCAGTGGGTGCTCGACAGTGTGCTCCCAGTGCTCGCATGTGTGTTCGAGCTCCTGCAAGATCGTGAGAAGACGCCTAAGGACACGGAAGTCGTGACGTTCTGTGCTGCACTGGCGCGACTGCAGCGCTACGTGCGCACCGCTGTGTCCGCCAAGTCCGTGTACCAGCAGCTGCGAAGCCGCAAAGTCGCCGAGTCGCACCACTTGGTGTACATCGAGCTTGATCGACTACTCGACATGCTCGACGTGTCAGCGACCGACTCGCTACGAGTGTGGCGCCTCGAAGCAGCATCGATCGACAACCCGGTCGTGCTTGGTAGCGCATCTGTTGACGAGCGTGCGACTGCCGGCATGAAGACTCACGCAAACCCCTCGGATGCAATCATACTGAACCATCGCGACACCCCGCCTGCGATCTTCGAGCAGTGGACGTGTGGTGGTCTCGCGAAAGCGTCGTCGTCTTTGTCTGCTACACCTGAGCGTCCGCCGTGGTACCTATCGCTCAAGCAACTGACGTTCAGCGAGTCGGACCAGATCGGTCAAGGCGCGTTCGGTGCTGTGTTCAAAGGCAGCTGGCTCGGTACGCCAGTTGTGGTCAAGTTCATGGGCTACGAAGAAGACATCGACACGATCTCGACCGACCTACTGCTGCACGAAGTGTGCGTGTGGCACCGTCTGAGCCACCCGCATGTGCTCAAGCTGTATGGCGCGAACCACGTCGACACGGTACTTTGTCTGTGAGTTTGCTGCCAACGGTGAGCTCCTCGCGTACCTCAAGACGCCTGGGAATGAGCACGTTGTGTGGTCGAAGCTGCACGAAGCCGCGCTCGGGCTGCAGTACCTCCACAGCCTGAACGTCGCGCACAACGACCTCAAGTGCGACAACATCATGGTCGGCATGGACGGCAAAGCGAAGCTGACTGACTTTGGACTGAGCTGCTTGCTCGACGAAGCAGAGGTCCAGATCGACGTGAAGAAGATCGGCGCCGTGCACTGGCGCTCGCCCGAGTACCTCGCTGGCAGCCGGCCGTCGCGTGCATCCGATGTGTACTCGTTCGCCATGTGCATCATCGAAGCCGTGAGTGGCGAGATCCCGTGGGGACGGAAGATGCTGCCGACGATCGTGAAGTTCCATGTGAAGAAAGGCAAACTGCCGGCTTTGCCGCCCGTGATGGACGCAAAGCAGCGCAACTTGATCGCGCTCATGACAAAGATCGAGCCGTCGGAGCGCGTGCGCATGGCGTTTGTTGTGAACAACATCGCGCAAGACGCGCGTGCGAGTGTAGCGCCTTAGCGTTTGGCATCCAATCAGTGAACACGCGGCAGTCTGTTCAACGCAACACCGCTGGAGCACTAGACTCCATTGCGGACATGTGCCTATCGGACTGCCTCGAACCGTCCATGCCTCGTGTGGCAACGCTGCTCTTGCGCATGACGAAGTAGGAGGCGAGTTCGTCTAGTTGTTGAACTTGAAGAAGATGATGTCGCCGTCCTGGACCTCGTAGTTCTTGCCCTGGAGCTTGAGCTTGCCCGCCTTCTTCACAGCCTCTTCGCTGCCCACTGCACGCGCATCCATCCAATCAAGTCCATACGCATCGGAGTCAGTACCGTACAATCGAGCTCATCTGTCGCGCTCTCGCTCTCATACACAAGCAGCAGGTGTACGTACACTCCTTCAGGTCCGCAAACGCCTGCACTTCAGCCTTGATGAAGCCCTTCTCAAAGTCCGAGTGGATCACACCCGCCGCCTGCGGTGCCAGCCGGCCCTTGCGGATCGTCCAGCTCCGGACCTCTTTGCCGCACGTGAAGAAATGGATGAGACCGAGCGCCTGGTAGCCCATCTTGAGCACGCGGTTGAGGATCGTCTTGTGCGTCGGGTTCTCCTTCTGGTACGCCTCCAACTGGTTGCTCGCCTCCAAGTCGAGCATCTCGAGCTCAAACTCGCAGCTGATCGGGATCACTGGCTCGTCGCC